>CM029517.1:12493658-12518658 GCA_017140615.1 Eucalyptus cladocalyx | reverse complement strand
TCGGAGGAGGAGGCGCCGCCTGCCGTCGAGGCTGTCGCCGCCGGAATTCGCTCTCGCTCTTGGCTGCCGCTCCTCCTCCACAGGTGGTGGATTGCTCGTGCTCATTTGCTCGTGGGTCTCCCCCATTTTCTGGGTTTATCCCGGTTTGCTGCTCGCCGGATCATCAAACCGAATTGAATCGTAGAAACAGAAAATGGAAGATGCAGAAGAGAGAGAGAGAGAGAGAGAGAGTGTGCAGGGGGAGTCGTTGAACATGGCGTTGGACAGAGCAGGGCTGCGGAGGGTGGCCGGACGGCTAGTGCCGAACGGCGGCGACCCTTGCCCTCTCCTCCTCTCCCTCGCCGCCGGCTAAGTCTTTGTCAAGGAATCCCAGCGTCACGAGCAGCACCTTCAAGTTTCACTTTTAATTCATTTTATTTTATTTTTTTTTTCTAAAAATTGTTTGCACGTTAACGACACCAGCATTGTTCTTTTAAAAAAAATATACAAAATGTCTTGTCAGCCTTTCCCTTAATTAAATTCAAAGAAACTAACAGGTGATTGAATCCAATGCACCTATCTTAGTATTTTAATATTACATTTTTTGATTGAATCTAGAATATGATCTATTTAGAAAATCAGTCGATACACTAAATTAATATAACTGCGAGTTCTTCCAAATTTCATAATTGTTCTCACGAGTTTAATAGTAGAGATGTGCATATAAACTTGATATAGAATTATTTGATATGGAACACCAAGTGCTTAAAGTTGAGGAAATACCAGCCTCTTCATATGGAATGGTCGCTCTCCCCTTGTCCCATGTGTAGGGGTTGAAATATATGATTTAAATGTCATTTTATCTCCAACATCAAGCGACATTGGTTATTGATAGTTTTTAGGTCCAACGAGATAAAGAGTACTGCGAAGAGAAAATTGATCGATTTGAACAAGACGTGTTTTAAAAGTCTTAAATATTGTAGTATCCAACCCAATCTAAAATATAACTACAAGCTTTTTAACCGTAATAAGTTAAATATGCACTACCGGAGCTAGATTTATTGCGAATGATGGCACGAGACTTACCTTCCAATGAATCCTCATTGAGGCACTTTTTCTTCTATAATGAGATTAAGAAACCGCAAATTCAAAACATTGCTTAGAACATACATGAGTTTATGACAATTTAGCATTTGTGGGATCTTTTATCCTCAAGGCAAAAGAGACATGGTGGAAACATGTTGAGAAATCCTTAAATTTGTGTCAATGGTGTACTTGAGTTTTAAGATTTTAATTTTGTTAATTTGATTCTTGAAACTCGCATTGGGAATGCAATTGGGGGATTCCATAAGATCACAAATTCCAATAGAGTGAAAAGGCATTTATATAATGGGTCGATATACCCTAATGATACAATTACTTTGAATTAATTTTTTCTCACAAAAAAATCACAAAGCGGTATTATCGATCAAGTGTACCCTTATGTTAGCGCTGACACCTAAATTTTCATGATCCATTTAGTTATTTATCGTGATAAAAAATTGCGATTAATTTTATCCCCTAAAAAATATTAATCGTGATACTACATTTGGGCCAGATATTTCAGATTTTATTTAATTGGACCATGGATTGTTTAATTGGTGTTGTTGAAGTTTTAACAAGCAGGCCGACGTTCTCACGGGAGAGTACAAATTGGCCTGCCCCCATTTTCTAAAATCGAGACTAAAACGGCGATTTTCTTAATTTAAGAAAATCGTGTTATTATCTTATCTTTAAAAATCAGTGTAAAATATTTCTGCTGATAAGCGAGAATAAGATTTTTTGTGATCAAGAGGTTATAAGCAATATTCGTGAGATGAAGGTATTAACAAAAAAAGATCACGTTTTGTTTCGCCTATAAAAGGATATGTACGGAGTTCACTCGGGGGTTCTCTTCGTTGAAAAAATAAAGAGAAGAGAGGAGCCATCCGTGGGGGGGGGGCTTCCTTTTGAAAAATTCAGGAAAAAAAGGTCAGGAAAAAAAGGTCAAGAGAAAAAGTGTTTTGCTTCTGCAGTGAAAAAGAGAGAAAGGGGTACGAAGGAAGAGAAAGAGTGACGTGGAGAGAGGGAGAGAGAGAGAAAAGTAAAAGGGGTGATTTGACCCTACTATTCACCATCTTCCCAAAATCACTGCCCCTCCCTCTGCAACCTCCATCCGCGAAGCTTCCGCCACCGTCCTTCCCCAACGCCACGCCGCGCCTCAACGCCTTGCCTCGCGACGACCAAAGCTCGAGTCGAGCCACTCTCCAACGCACCACCGCCCCTGTCCTGCCTGACACGCGACCAACCGTGCTTTCCTTCGCCGGAGCTGCCCTGCCGGACCGACGCCAGTTGCCGAGCCGATTCGTCGATTCCCCTTTGGAGATCCACGAGCGGTGCCTAGAAAAGAAGAAAAACAGAAAAAAGAAAAGCAACAGGAAAAGAAAATCTGATTAGGTGGTTTCCTTTTTCATTTATTTTACTTTATTTTGTTTATATTCTTTAATTTAGTTATTTAATTGGATCCCAATGTTTACTTTATGAATCTTGTAGGCATTATCCGTAAGAGTTATCCCTAAACTTATTGTAATTATTAATTGACCGTAAGACAAGCTAAGGATTTTTTTAATTACATTAATTTTTGGGGCTTGTTGATAGTTTTAAGATCAATCAATATAATTATTAATTTGATCCGGTAAGCATCTGGATCGATTTTAAGATTTTGAACTCTTTGTTGCGATAATTGGCATAAGCAGATAATCGTTAATTCGATATACGCATAACACAGATTTTTTCGATTATTTTGATCCTTTATTTGATTGATTATCTTGATTGTTTAGATTTAATGTCTTCAGTTGGAAAAGCCACTAAAAAATCTAAAAATATTCTCAATTGTGATTTCATTGCTTTTTAATATTTTTTTTGCATATCCCATATCTAGGATAGGAATTTCAGTTCGAAAATATAAAAAAACCAAAAAAAACTAAAAAATGCATTCATTTAGGATTTTTTAGTTTCTGTTTAATTTAAGTTGCATTTTTAATTACATAGAAATTTTAATTTCGAAATTAATAAAAAAAAACACAAAAAATCATCATACATATATCATGTTATATTAGGACATTTTTGCACGTCATTGCATATTAGATAATTGCATGTTAGATTAAGATAATATCTTAGTTTATATTAGGATTTAATGTGACTTGATCCTTAGTTTAAATTAGAATTTTAATCTAGCTAGATCATTTTTGCATTTTTAAATAGAAATATCAACACACATCATTTAGTTTTTATTAGGTTCATTTAATTAGAACTTCCGTCATTAGACTAAGTCATTTAATAAATGTCGCATGACATATAACTCGCATACTAAATTGTACGTTGCGTGTCATTTTAGTATGTCATTGCATCGCATTACCGTCATCATTTGATTAATTTAGATTGCATTTAATCATTGCATTTCTTCATGTCATATAGTTTAGGTCATACTACCATGTCATATTAGATTACATGCATTGGCATAAGTCATGATTTTCATTAAATAAAGTGAAAACAAAAACAAAAAATCAAATTGGTAATAATTAGAAATCATATCTTTTTCACAATACAATTTGATTTAACAACGCAGATAAGCTAAGGTTTCTAGTACCTAAAGGGCACTAGGATAACACAGAACCAAGTCCCCTAACTCATGAATCTTCTCAAGTCAGGAGAAAGCTAAATCTTCCATTACTTTACCTCGTTTTCTAATCACCAAAAATAGATTAGTGGTACTCGATTGAAAATCATTTGTACGTTAAGAATTCAAACCTAAACAAGGGACCCAGATGGGCTTGGGAGAGTCCTAGCTTAAAGACTCAGACTAATCCATTAACCTGGGCTTTAGGTGTGAATCCGTTTAAAAAATCTAGGTCGCGACAGTTAGCATCTCGTCTAATATCCCATCATAATGTTTATGTGACGATATACGTGGCAAACAACTACAAGATGAATTTGACGTGGAGAATGACAACTTTAATGTGGAAATGCACGTAGGTTGACAGGTATGTCTTTTAACCAAGGGTCAATTTAGATTAGGTTTACTAGTTAGAAATTTTTTGTGAGATGAAAAATTAGTTTGAATTAATAAGTCATGGCAATACCAAGCTTGAGATTTTGTGTAAAAGAGAACTTAGGTGGGGTAAATGAGTTAAGAGGGTATCAGTTTGGGATTTTCTATGAGACGAAAATTAGTTTTGAATAACTATATCTTGGTTCCCAATTTGAGTTTTTAATTGTTTTAACCCAATTTTTTTTTATCAGTTTTAAGGATTAGAAAATCCTAGAGGACCTCAAGTATTTCCATAATTTTGTGAAATTTTGATCCACGTACTTCCGTGGCACTACGTACCAACATTAAGATCAACATTCAACGTTTTTTAGCAATCAAAATTAGTCTATCCTTTTCGGTTTTTCCACATGTCACCTTAATTACTGCCCACATCAAGAGCACTTTCTCATGTGAGAAGTTGGGCCAAAAGTCCAAGTGCAAGTCTGTCCACGTTATTAGCCAAAAGGTGTATATTCTTAATTTAGATTAAATCTGAAATGTGCTTATACTAAAGACAAAAAAAAGATTATCACTAGAATTTAGCAACTGATTGAGCAATATCATATTGAAGGCCAGTCGTTTTGTGCATGGTTCCGCTGTTTTTTTTTTCAACATCCAACTTAATTTTTAATGTTGTCTTGACTATAAATTTAGAAAAAAGCATTTACTTTATACCCTAAACTTGGTCGGCCATTCACCAAGTGATGTGAGTAGTTAATTTGATATTATTTCACGCGAGATCTAGAGTGCGGTATTGACCACACATTTGATGGAAACCGGTTGACTTTCAACCGGTTTCATCTTCTACCCAAATTTTCTTTTTATTTATTTTTTTATTGCAAATTTAAATATATTAAGGGTGCCCAAACAACTAATTTTCTTAAATTTGATGAAAGAAAAATAAATTAGATACCGAAATATAAATAATTACAAGTAAAAGATATTATCACATACTAAAAAATCGTTAATGTCATTATATCCTCTATTTTAGTTCAAAGATTTGTAATAGGCTTTGGAACTTTAAAGTTTTTGGCTAAATGCAAAATGGGTTTGGTTCATTTTTTTCTCAACTTTAGATAAATACAATTGCATCTTCAAAAGACTCAAGAGCATTTAGCCCCAAGCATATTTGGAAATCCTTTAGAAAGTTGCATTCTAGAATACAAGTTTTGGCCATCAAGAACGTTTTATCTTTCCAAAGATCGCCACATTGAAAAGCTGATCGAAGGTCGACAACCATCAGCCAAGGGGCCGCGCGTGCTGACAACCATCGCCCGGGGGTCAGCTCGACCCCAATGATTGCCATTAGAGCTCAAGTGATGCTTGGGTCACGCAACCCATTGGCCTGAATCGCGTGACCTAGGCACTCGACCTCATAGCGACGCATGGGTCGTGCAACTCGTGTGACTATCGCCCGTGAATCGATGACCCAAGCAGCACTTGTAGTTGTGCAACTGCTGCTTTGGCTACCACTTGGGTCGAGCACTCATTTCATCTAAATTACCAATTGTGTGAAAATCAATGAAATTTCGTATACCCTCATCATGGAAAATTAAATACATAAATTCAATTGATAGATGCTATGACATAAACTTCCAAATAATTCTACATAATTATAGAAAAATAATTTAAAAACACCATATCGTGCAATCCAAATTCAGAGCGTAGTTAATGTGCATCAAGTGATCAGTTTGTTTTCTTCTACAAGAAAGTTCACGTGCATTAGTTTAGCAAACTACCATCAAGCCGATAACAAATATATGAAAAAATTACGCCCGTGTTAACTAGAATTATTAGTTAAAAGGTTCTTAAGCTTTAAAGTATATAGTTTAATGCAAACAATAATAACAACGTGTCTTCCTCGTGACAATGGCCTTGTTGCACCTTTAACCACTAATGGCCTCATAGTGGCCTCTGGAGGCAGATTCGACGAATGCCTTAATGCACTGGCTGGCGATCTCAAGGGTTTTCGATCATGTTCACGAAGCACACTCGGAACCATCTCGGCTCACTAACCCCGGTGAGATGTTCAACTTGACGTTGTACATGATCTTCTCCCATAGCTCCATTTCCACTTCGATCATGTTCAAACTTAGCAGATGTCTCATGTCAACTCGAGAGAATAGCCTCGCTTTGCTCTTGAGGCAGCTTATGCCCGTGTTCTGGAGACATAAGAAAATATAAAGATTTAAAAATCAAAAAGAAAAATTGGGTAGAAAATGGAAATCGGTAGAAAAGTCAACTGGTTTCCATTTTAAATGTGCAGCAGTCCTTAGCTGACCGTCACTCCGTCATTTACAAAGTGACGGTTGACTATGCTTTTCCTAAGATCTACCGTGGATCAAGACAGAGCAAGAATTTTCCATGCATACCGTATCACATCTAAATTTTCTCTAACTATTATGGTAAAGGTCTTGAATGTACTTGCGTCCAAGTGTTAAAGAAATTGCGTCATAATTCTGGCCACGAAAAAAATTATAGTAAAACATCAAATAAGAAAATTTAGAGTTTCTAATGCGTCAACCTTTCGACATGATCTCGACCAGAAAAAAATAAAAATAAAACTGTTGCCATGATGTATAGCCGATGCTTTAAAATTAAACATTTCCTTATTAAATATTTAATGGGATACCAGTGGGCAAATCGTTTATATAATTCCGTATTATTTTCATACTTTATCCGACGCGGAATTTCAATTATAACTTTTTCCAGTTCTTGGTCAGCGTGAAGAGTTAAACTTTTATGGATTACGCATTAATATTTCTCTTGTTGTTCTAGTCTTCGACCTATATCTGATTTTCTTTTTCCTGCCAATTGCTATACTTTGCATAATGATTCTGTTTTGCCGAGAAGTGTCAACGAAATACCTTTCAAAATATGGATCAATGAATAAATCGATAAAAGGGGTGAAAGGACTTCCATTGATTTTTCTTAGGAAATGTATAATGAGGATTTAAGACAATCGTGTTCAGCCATGTAAACGCATTGAAATGCACAAATGAAATGAAGATAAAACTAAACATTGGTGCTCTTTGATTGATTCGTGAACCCTTCTATAAACTACAATTCAAGTATTTATACCA
Organism: Eucalyptus cladocalyx; assembly: GCA_017140615.1. NCBI lineage: Eukaryota > Viridiplantae > Streptophyta > Magnoliopsida > Myrtales > Myrtaceae > Eucalyptus > Eucalyptus cladocalyx. Next base: position 12,511,488 of record CM029517.1, on the reverse strand, counting down.
CTAAGAGTAGCTAACAACAGTTTAAAGATAAATTAAACACAATCCTTGTGCATCCTACCATTAAGTAAGTGACCTCTATCTCCACCATTCCAACCATTATGCTCCTGCTAATTCACCAATCGCCACTTGCTACTACTTCGACAGCTATATCTTCTCCATTTCTTCACATCAATTGCTCATGAGCTTCTTGTCTTCATAATTTTCTCAACTCAACTACTCGACAATCATGTGAATTTCTCCCTTTATGAGGGTATCTTCGACAGTTCATCCTAGGATCGTTTGACTTCACCATTTATACGATTGGTTCATCCTGTTGACGATTATATCTATCGTGGCTTTTTGAGTAGATCTCCATTTGTCAACATTTGCTATTGAACTTAGTCATTTTCATTTATATCTTTTGCCGTCCAAATTTGTTTTCTAATCAACTAAGTGTCCTTAGAAACACTTGGCCAATCTTTCCTCCGTCGCATCTACTCGATCTCATCTAATTTTAGTTGACTGTCAAGGACTTAGTTATTTTGTGTAAACATATACTTGTTCTTTTTATAAAAATAAAAAAAAAAATCGAATGGCTTTCTAATCTTTAAATATCTGTACATGCATGACAAAATAATAATAATAAATATCTGTACATAATCATCATCGGTGATTCGTGCATTTAATAATGGTACCTTTTTCTTCGCACACCTTTTCGCCGGCTGCCCTACAAAGTCTCTTATCACGTCCTTTCGGAAAACGCCGTGTCATACTCATTCATTTAAGAACCCTATTTATTGGGGCGACAAGCAATAAGCCAAACGCTGCACCGTTTCATTTGCTCCTCTTCCCACCGAGTTTATGAGCCAGGTCGAAGGTGATGTTGATCGAATTGTTCTTCGTCCCTGTTTTAAGCCGTTTCCAATTCCATGAGTTTTCGATACAATGCTTCCCTATTCATCATAAAGATTTCCTCTATGTTCATCGGAATTTTATCTTTGAATGAACTTGATAAAATAAATAAATAAGAATTAATACTCTAAAAACCCTAAACTAATACACTTATGATAATTTTATTCAAAACTATTTTTTTGACTACCAAAAATCGCAAATTGATATGCATTTGACAAATTTACAAAAACTCTGATACTTGTGACAAATTTACTCTATATTATTTTCGTAAATTTTTACTGTCAAATTATTAAGTTAAATAATACGTGATTACTTAACCGGTATACTAATTTGAGATTTTACTACTTTACAATTTTTGTGATTTTTCCATGGTATTAATCCAATTTAGCTGAGAGTAAATTTGTTTGAGCTTTTTGCTGTCAAATAAATTAGTTTGAGGTAAAATTGTCATAAATATACCGGTTTATGGTTTTTGCATCAACAGGATAAATTTATCACAGATTTATTTAAGTTTAGGATTTTTCATTATCGTAAAAGCAATTTAAGGTAAATTTGTCACGTATACTAATTTAGGATTTTTCAGGATATTAACCCAATAAATAATCCACTCACAAGGCATTTTTTATTTTTGATGAGAAAATTTTGTAGTGACACCTGAGGTTAAAACCTTATGTTGTCCATTTGGAAGCAAAAGGCAGGTTGATTTGGCTTAGAATCTTGCTACCTTAATCTGATTTGGAAATGCCATAATACATTAGCGGAACTAATTATAGATTTAGGATCTATTTGTTTCACTAAAAACTTCTTGTCGCTGGAAAATATTTGAGTAAATCCAATTTTAGAACAAGCAAATTACTTTCTGAAGTTTTTTTTTTATAGCCACATGTTCCGGAGTTTGATTGCACTAAAACCGAGTTGAAGAATTGATCTTGTGGAATTTCGTAATAAGTGAATCCACTAAATGCAGCTTGTATGTTAAATATGACATACAATGACTAACAACTGGAATCAACATCTTCTTTTTGTATAATGTAATCCATAAAAATAACAAAAGTTACAAAGAAATTAAGTAAAAAATTACGAAATGATATTTGTTAAATAATTTATGGATTCAGGATAACACAGGCAATTAATGAAGATATTCAGGAGATTTTAGACAAGAGTTATAAAAAAAATGAGACTTAACGAAAAAAAGAATTGATGAGAGATTAAAAAAAGAGAGAAATAAGGGATCCATTCTTCTCAATCAGATGGGCAGCAAGATTTCAATAAAATATTATTTCGTTTTTTGTAGAAGAAGAAATCGTCTTCCCAAGCTTGTTGTTGGTCCAAAGAAAACACTTTTCATGGATCAGCTATTTACACTCGAAAGTCCAAAAATAATTTCCGAAATGATTTTTGATCAAACAAATCAACTTTATGATCAATTCGTAAGATGCACGCTAGATACGTGACTTGGTACTATGATCGTAAAAATAAGAAGATGGAGCGGTTTTGTGACTTGGCGGTTGAAGGTGTATTCCCAAGATACTTTGGGCCTCTAAAATCCCTTGGGGAAATGATGAGATATTTGATAAGTTTTCTCAAGTGACTTTTTCGCCAAATGCTGAAATTAGCTTCTTTCTTCAAAATTATCTTTACCAATTTTTCAAATTTTTCAATCTTGTCCCTTTTTATACTTTTTTATTAAAAAAGGACCAAAGCCCTTCGCCGAACTCACTGAAGGACTATGGCTATCAACGAGCTAGATTTGGTGTTGGCGACTATTGATTGAGGTCATACAAACTCTAGTAAGGGTGGCGCGTGGTTGTTGATGTCAGATCCAGTTCGCCAATAGTTATAGCCCTACGATGGACAGGCAAAGGGTTTGAAAGTCCTTTTAATAAAAACATAAAAAATATATTCAAAGTCCATTATAAAAAAAATTTCACCGAACATAGCTTAAACTCAAAATCAATCTATAAAGAGTTTTTTATCAAATAGCTTTGACTTTGAGTATTTGTACAAGCTTTGTAAAGCTAAGCCAAACGCATTTGGAGCCCAAGTGTGCGTCATCTCCTTCAAGATTCCTAAGAAAAAGTGCTCCCTCCGTGGTTAGGTTACTATTACATCCATGAAAATCATGATGACTATTAAGTCTTTCAACTTGGAGCATGTAATTTTTCACTTTCACCCCGCTGAAAATTCAAAGTGTAAACAGGAAGGAAACCGAAGGAACAGCAATGCTTTGATCTGTAGAACGCAAATTCGAGAGTGTTCCCATCAATGTCAGCAATCCTGAAATTCACCAACCGGCTGATTGCAATCATGGAAAGGCACCCAACTTTGCAAAACATAATATCCCCCTTGATCCTGCCCACCCTTTTGGTCTTGCTTGCTGTGGAGAGGGATGATTTGATGGAGAATTATTCCTTTCACGTTAACATCAATTTCTGTGCTACATTACAAACCATTCAAATTCACAAAAAGAGAATAGGAGGAGAAATTACTTTTTTTTTTTCTTTTTTTCCTCATATATTCCCTTTCATCAAGGAGAACACTACAAATTTCGGGGAGCGGGTTTGGGGTAGAGCCTCAAGTTGCCCCCATACCCAACTCTATAATTTTTGTCAAGAGATAAAAGCACCACAAGTGTTATGACTTAAAAACGTTTATCTAAGTAAATAATTTTCAATTAATTGCTTAAATGTCATAACATTTAGAAACATCACCTAAATATAGAAAATACAGCGTGGCGTGATACTTATGATGAATATTATTATTTAAAAAAACTTATGGGCACTCTAATTGACAATTGAAATATTTATGGTATTAAATCATTAGAAAAAATGTTATGGCACTTAAGAGAATGCTCTTAATAAAGTTATATGACTTTCGCTGAATAATGTTACACACAAGTATCATGATTTCTTAAAAAAGTTTACTTGAATGTCGTGAATTCTTAGAAAAAGCTAAGCACATGGGTAGAAATCCATGTGGTATAATATTTATGATGAACGTTTTTACAAAATTATGACATTCAAATTATCAATTCAAACGTTTACATAGTACTTAAATGATTGGAAAAAAATGTAATTATACTCAAGTAAGCGTTATATGAAAATTCTTTAACTTGTGTCATAATATGTGAATGCCTTTCTCCTTTACAATTCTTAATGGACAAGTAAGAAGGGGAAACGAGAAATTCCTCTTTTTAGTTAGACATAAATAGATAGATCATATTTCCAAAGGGGAATCCATTTACTTTGTCTTTCAAATTCCTAAAGAAGAAGAACCCTTTCTCATCACCAAATTTCCTCAACTGTTTTTCTCCTCCTCTTTCACGTTAGTCGATATACACATGACGGTATACTCACTCACCATCTTCGAACACGTGCAAGCAACCCAAAGGAGCGACAGAACAGATGACCAAAACTCCAAGAATAATTAACAAACGGCAAAATCAAAAAAGAAAAAGAAAGAAAAGAAAAAATTATAAAATAATTTTAAAAAAAATGCACAAAAACATCAGCGAGGTGGTAGTGGTGGTCGTCGTCTTCTTCCTCGCTCTTTCGTTTCTCTCTCTTTCGCCACCATCTCTCTCTCTGGAGCGTCGCCGGCTGCCCAGATTCGTCCCCCTTCTGTCCAAAGGCGAGAGCCGTTATCGTAGGGAAGGAGAGAGAGAGAGAGAGAGAGAGAGAGAGAGATCGAGCGCCGCCGCTGCCCGAATCTATGGAACAGCTCATCAGCTTCATAATTAGGCCCCCAGGTGACGAATCGCGGCATCCCCATCTTTTGATTCCTCGTGTTTCGATGCCCTGTTGCTCGCTTTCGAGTTCAATCCGACCGTAGGTTAATGGGTTCGCGTTTTCTTGGCTGCCCCTTGAGCTGTGATGTCGAGAGTTCGACGAATCTTGCGGATCATCTAGCTTTAGTAGAAACAGTTTGGCCAAGTATGAAGTAGTTGTCGTAAACTGATCTCGACCCACAAAGAAAATCTGGGGTTACATGATTTTTCCTCCTTTGTATTTAATATCTCTGTAATTCGGCCTCCCAGGTGACGAATTGCGACATCCTCAGCTCTTGATTCGTCGTGTTTTGATGTCCTGTTGTTCGCTTTCGAAGTCAATCCGACTGTAGGTTAATGGGTTCGTGGTCTTTTTGCTGGCCCCATGAGCTCTGATGGCGAGGGTTCTACAAATCTTGCGGATCATCTAGCTTTAGTATGAACAGTTTGGCCAAGTATGGAGTGGTTGTCGTTAACTGATCTCGACCCACAAAGAAAATCTGGGGTTATGATTTTATTTCCTTCTTCGTGTTTAATATCTTTGTATTTGGGGTCAGCTGTAATGCCTAATCGTCAAGTGTCCAGTGTTTTCAGGATCTTCAGATCGTTTAATGATGAAAGTGTATGATGGTTCGCGTTACCACAATTTCGCAGAAGTGCTGCTAGATATGTTATTTAAATTTCTTTTGGTAGTTTCTGCCATGATGCGAACTGCACGGTCCCGTGCTTCCTGATTTGAAAATTCGTTGGACGAGCGTAATATATTACCCCGTATCTTTTTCTTATCATTTTGAAAAGGAAATTGGTACTGAAAACTCGTTTTCAAAATCTGCTGCTGCTTTTTTTTTCCTTTTTGCCATTTTATAGTAATAAAAAAGTTCCTAGACATATGCTTCCGCTTAGAAATCTTCTATCGGGTCAACAGTTGTTCTCAATATGATAGTAACCAGTTAGGGGAATGGGACAAACTTCGCAACTTGCATTTGGCTCATTGAAAGTCGATCTCTATGTGATATACTCTAGTCTTTCTGATTTATAAAATCAACATATCATGCCACTGAACATGAAGAGAAGTATTTGAAGGAGGATGTTCACCCATAAAATCCTCTGAGTTCTGAAAGTACCAATCTAGTCCATGCCTTCACTGTAGTACGGCATTCTAACATTTTTAATGTGACTTCAAGGTTTACTTACCTGTCATTCATTAATGTACATGGACAAAGATGAGGAATCGAAAAAACTGTGAGCTATTGAGTGTCGTGTATTAATAGGCCCTGAACTCCATTATGCAGTGTCCTATATAATGCTGAGTAATTTTATTACAGATTGGTTAAATTCAAGATTGTCAATATCCTCATTGTTGATCTGCAGGGCTGAGTATAGTCCCAAATATGATTTATTAGATGATGAATTCATGCTCATGGGCAAATTGTACCGCAGGAATGATCTGGAGGTAAGTTATTATTTTCCACATTCTCTTTCTGAGAGGTACAGAACAGAAGCTCTTCCTTTGACATATGGGGGCCTTCCACCACTTCGGTTGTTAACATTTTCCTTCTAAAATTTCAATGCTATTTTAATTAAATCATGTATTGAATATCTCAATCACCCTTGAAAATGGAGAGTTTTCCTCCTCTATGGTACCTTCTTCATATTATAGGAAAAACTGTGAATTATTAGCTGAAGCATCTTGTTCAGCAGTATAAGCCGAGGTTCATAACTGCTTAAAAATGCATAAACAAAAGAAGCTTTTTGCCATTTGTTTGCTGTGGATGTTTATTGTCAAGGCTGCTTTAAGTTTGATTAGTAAGGATAATGCTTCTCACTCTGATGTGACTAAAGGCGTTAGGAAGAGGAACATTACATTAATGAATTGAGTGATTTTTCTTCTTTCATGATGAGAAATTGATAGTTTGAATGTAGTTGGGAACTCACAGGAAAGGAGTCAGGGGACTGTTACGGGTGTAAGCGATGCATCGATGTATTTCCTGAAAGTTAAAGCAAAATTGGAAATCACCAAAATGGAATGCCGAAGAAGTGTTGGGGATATGACCTTTAAATGCCCTTTTTTGCTGCTTTGTTCTCGGCTTAATTCTATGGAAGTAAGATAATTTGAGGAAGGTCCAATTCATAGCTTCCAATTTGAGACATCTAGAGCCATACAAAGATTTACTCTAGAGTTCAATAATGGACTCTAAGTTCTATACACATTTTGTAATGATGCTTTTACTAATACTCTTTCTTCTGCATATTATAGTTATCAAGCTGGCTTTATGGGTTTTTAGTGTCCATAGAAGCTGGTTGTCAGGCCCTCTTCTTGTCAATTGCAAATCTTAGTTTGCCTGATAGTTATGGGGAAGTGAGGTCTTCATATATGTAAAGTAAATTGAGATTCTCTTTTAATATGGATTGTATTAAATTCTATGCAGGTTAAGAACAGTGAGGAGAAATCCTTCAGTGTAGTCATTACGTGCCAGTTGTAAGTCCTGAAGGAAAGCCTCCTGCCATGTGATATATTGCCATGGAAATAGGTTAGCTCTCTCACGGAAAGTTGAAGGACAGCTTTTTTATAAATATTGCAATTGTTTGGTCTTTTTTTACTGTCAATTGCTCTTTTTCCAGATATTTTGAATGTTCCTCTTGCTGTGTTAATGCCTGGGGATAAAATAAATGGTCTTGTGTTTGTAATATGTTAAAAAGGTTCCATTTAGAAGTTCATAAGAAGAACATTTTGTAGTGGCACTCATATGGTTAGACAGAATGGTTGTCAGTTTTTGTAAACATATTGGAGCCATTTCGTTTCCACAAGCCCATCAGAAGCATAACTACATTGACTTTAAGTAGATTCTGATTAATGATATCATAATTGTGATCGAGGAAAATAGCATGAGCAATGCCCAGCCTTTTCTTATCCAACACTTCTATTCTCTGTCTTCCTAATGTGTGCTTTGCACTCTGAGGTTTTAAAAAACATACTCAGTACCTGGAGTGCGAGAAACCCTGGAGAATAGAGGCTGCAGAGTGTAGGTTGAGTTGGAACTAAAAGGTGCAAAATAAGGTTTTGTAGTACAGGATGCAAAGTGTAACTGAGGTAAAACTTGAGGATGGTTTTCATAATTTTTCACTTTTGATTATTTTAGTAGAGGACATAGATTTATAGTTCCAGATAATGATGGATTGGGAATTATATTGTCTATTGGATCTCTCTTTTACCTTGATGAGGTATCATTCCCACAAATTCAAGTTCTATTTTTGGGTCTATTTTTTTTTTTTTTTACATGGCAGGTGAACGAATTTCTTAACTCATGTCTTGTTTTTATGACAGTGGATGCAGAGCCGATGCCAGTGAAGCTGCCATAGTTTTACTTCCATCCAACATTACAGTTTTCACACTTGATTTTTCTGGATCTGGACTCTCTGGAGGAGAGCATGTTACCTTGGGCTGGAATGAAGTGAGTGCTTGTCTTTATGCAGAGGAATGGTCACAGTGTTCAAGAATTTCCAAACTCTTGTTTTTCTTTTTTTCAAATCACCTCCTATGTGTAGTTTTGCCTAGAGATAACATCCAAACATAGATTTCTAAATGGAAACACCTGTACAAATCTCTCTCTCTTTGATTAAGTTTTTCCCCAATATCCTACATTGTGTTGCCATACGTGTATAAGGTAAGTCCTTCCACTAAAATCACTTATAGCGGTAGATATTCCTGGGCCTATGTTTCTGTATTCCATCAGGATTTAGAGGACGTAACTAAATGAATGCTATTTTAAGTAGCTCATCCCTCTTGGTGGAATCTTATAAGCTGCTGGTTTGATTCTATATCAAGTCTCTTGGGTTCAAATTCATCATGTTTATTTTGGGTTTCAGAAAGATGATCTGAAGGCTGTGGTCGAATACTTGCGGGCTGATGGAAATGTTTCTTTAATTGGCTTGTGGGGTCGCTCGATGGGTGCTGTCACAAGGTTTTCTTATTTTATTTTTGGTTTTGATTTTCATTGCTTTACAGTAAGAACCAGGGGACATGTTTTCTTTTATTCTGATAAATGGAGCTATTCCAACATAGTCGTTGTCCTCAAGAGAAATTGCTGATTAGAATCTCACTTATATGGCTTTATGTTTTCACCTTGTGACCTTTGTCCATACTCTTTTTGTACTCTTATATGTCCCTTTTCTTCTACTTTCTTTCTCATGAGCCCTTTTAGGATGTGCTTTGTTTGCAATAGCTGATGTTGAATGTTATCATGCTTTTTGACCGCATGGATTCGTTGCCTCAATAGAGTTTGTCACGTGGTCAAACTGTTGAGGTCAGAGATTTGGATACTGAGTTCGTCCGTTGGTAGATGTCTCCTTTTCTTTGGACAATCACATTATATGATGAGTTGATAGATCAAATTCACTTGTGACAAACTTGGAACAATAAAAATGCGTTTGGCATAGGTTTTTCTTTTCTGCGCATTTTGGTAGAAACACAGATTATGCTGATTTTGGAATGGGCCTTATCTTCTTTGGACCTTGACTGAACCGAAGTTTCTGAAGTTGTATAGACAAATATTTTAACATAAAATAGGTTGGAAAAATTCTGGGGCTCTAAGATCAATCCTTTCCTTTTCTATTTAAACCGGATTACTTATTCCAGCATTTGCTACAATAACTAAATTCATCTCAGCACAATGTGCTCCTTTATTTGGTGAGAGATAAGAATTAATTTCTTTGCTTTTATATTTTGTGAACTAGGCAGCTTTGGACTGTGATTAGGATACCATGATTCTGTTCGTTTATCCATATTAAAGTGAAACAGTTGAGTACATTTTTTTTCCATTTTAAATTCTGAAGCACTAAACAAGTTTCTTAGATGCACTGCACCATTTAAATAATTTAGTGGGTATATTATTCTAGGAGTAGATTTCCAGTAAATAGGGTAAAAAAACTTGAAAATAATGGTAACGTTCATTGCGTTTTCAGATGCCCATGTTAGAAGTGGCTGGGCACAAAATGATTATGATATGTGCTCAAGATGGGCTTTCTGAGTCCAATTAGACCTGGAATCGTTGATCTGATCCGTCATTTGTGCAATTTAGATGTGTCATGATTGGATTACTGTGGACCCATGTATGCTGGGATTGTGCATAGTCTGTGTGGATATCATAAGACCAGAGTGTTAAGCAAAATCAGATAGCTGTGTCATTTGGACTTGAAAAAGCTTGATAAGGCAATGTCAGGATAATTTTTTGGATCCAGCACTGTCATGATTATTTATGTTAGTTTAAATTACCTAATTTTATGTTTTGATTTCCTACTTCGTGGCTCTAACTGTTTCTTTATCTGTATTAACTGGATCACTTAGCTAGTGACTGTTCTTTGTATGGAAACTCTGTATGTCTTGTTTGAAACTCATAAATGACGGGATTTTACTGTATATATTCATCTGCCTTTGTATATTAGTATTCTACTCAAACATAAGGAAGTTGTATGATTTTCTAAAGATCTGTCTATTGGTTCAGCACAAAATCAGTCTGTCTGCTCATGGCTCTTATAGCTCTCTGTTGCTTCCGATGTTAAAAATGATGGATAAAAATGAGAGTTCTCGATAGAACACTTGGTTTGGATTAAATGCTTTAGTTTTTACGTTGCAGTTGTCCATATGAAATGTTTTTACAAACTATGTACACAATTTCCAGAAAAAAGGCTGTTCTGCTTGTTTAATGGTAATTTTTCTATTTCTTGCAGCCTAATGTATGGTGCTGATGATCCTTCAATTGCTGGAATGGTTCTCGACAGTCCCTTCTCCGATTTGGTTGACTTAATGATGGAACTAGCAGATACACATGCCTTTCGCTTACCTAAGTTCACTGTGAGTTGCTCAATTCATTGTATCCCCACTGAAAGGGTTCATAATTCTAGATTTGGTAGAAACAAAAAGAAACAGTGAGAATAAGACAAAGACTTGTCCTATATAACTTTATGCTCATAATTTGGTCACAAAGACGTGTTCTATATAACTTTAAAGTTTATGCTCAGAATTTGGTCAAGATTAATTGTTTGGGGGGAGAGAGATAAAGAGAGAAGAGATAGAGTGTAATAGCATCGTGCTTGTACTTTGGAAATAAAAATAACTTTAAGAAAAAATAACAATTTTGAATATTAGAATTACACAAAACTTAGCCTTTCTTTACGACAGATAAATGAAGTATATATGAAAATGATCACTTCCACAAGCTTAATAAGTCCATTCTCGATCAATTGTTTAAGGAACTCGATTTTTCCCTGTACATAGGAAATTTTGAATTATTAACATCAGAAGTGTGTTTGGTGAAATAATATAATGAAGCTTAGTGAGGAAGGAAATGGACAACTCATGGTTGACACATTAGAGAAATGTGGACATTAAAAATTTGAGAAGTATTCTTAAGGGAAAATCAAAAAGAGACATAGTAAGAGTAATGTTGAAGGAAATAGATTGTTGAGCATTAGAATTTTCCACAAAGTCGATATGTGTCCCCACTAAAGGATTCCACTTGAATAGAAAATGAAAATCGAAATGTATACATGTCATGAAAGCAACGTAAACATAATTATTGAAATGAAGGATTCTGCTGCTCTGGGTTGCCATTGGGTTTGGTGAGTGGCGTCCATCCACCCTTAATATTTCTCTTATATGATATCTGTTGATGTAGATTTTTCAATTGTGACTAGTGGAAAAGTAGTGATGGTCATCATACTAGTTAATGTCAACTGTTGCAACTTTGGTGCTGCTCCTCAATGTTATTGCAGCGAAATGAGCAATTTGATTGTCTGTTCCGTTTCTGTATGTTCAATACAATAACAGAGAGATTACACTTACTAGACAATTATAGCATGTTAAATGGCATTTACATGGCTTTAGTGTTTAGGCTTTAGAGTATGTGGCCTTCTTTTCCAGTTTTATTTCATATTTTTCTTTCTTGTGGAACATTCTTGGTCAGTCTTAAGGACATGACATAAACATGCTGGACCATTGGGCTCTGTGTTTTCTGAAGGGTAATCTATTGTTTCCAATAACGTATGTATATTAACAATGCTTACAGATACAAACTTATGGGATTCTTGACAAGGAGGTTTACGGGACCTCACTCATAAAATCAGAGTTAGGAATGTTAATGTGATTATCATGATGAGGAGATTGCAGAAGGAAACATCAATGTTCACTTCTTTCTTTTGCATGGTGTCGCTTCAAAGGACTTTTTTTCCATTTTGCTGTAGTTCTTGTCGTCAGTGTCTTTGAGTTATTGGGGTTTAATTTCATGAATTCTACTGAGAACACCTAGATTTACCACTGAGCTATATTGCCAAACTACACAAAGATTACTTGAACATGACGAGAATGTCAACTTCCGAGGACCTTTTTCATGTTCAAACTCAAACCATCATTCAGTCGCTGAGGCGTGCATTTTTCAGTGAATTCTAGGCATGACTTTTCAACCAGTACTCTTTGTCTCTTTGACCTCTATCTCTCATCTGGTTTATCTTAGGTCAAGCTTGCTAGTCATGACTTTTCAACCAGTATTCTTTGTCTCTTGACCTCTATCTCTCATCTGGTTTATCTTAGGTCAAGCTTGCTGTCCAGTACATGCGAAGAGCAATCCAGAAAAAGGCAAATTTGATATTGTGGATCTCAACACCATAAAGGTTATAATCTACTGTTATTAATGCTTGTCTTTGGTCATTTGCATTCCAGTCATACTCATCATATTTGGCTTATCCAATGTTGTGCTACTTTTTGGCCTTTTCTCCTTCACATATTTATATGTTTTTTTGGTTTTCATTCTGCTATTCAACACTTCCTGAATAATGGCAGAAAATATGCCGCCCTGATATATTTAGAAAATCTTTGGCCCTCATACTAGAGCCTGAGTTGAAAACTTGCATAAATTCACTTTTAGAAATTATTAGCGGAGAAATGGTCAATTTGTGACTATTTTCAACAAAACACTTATTGAGAGACTTCATCTTTTGCTTTCTGCCCGTAAGAATGGATTGCCACTAACAGATTTAATGATGCATATGAGATCTAAATGTTAGGGTAGATCTATTTGAACAGACATGCCTCAATTATTATCATGTGCTTTACATGTCTCCCCCACAATGTTCACCCTCCCATGTGGGAAGGAAATAGTAATTGAGATCTTTGTTCAGATGGAGTTGATTAACTCATAATGATATCTAGTAGTTCATTTTATAATCAATATGGAAAATGTTGGTTTTTTTTTTGCATGGAGAAAGAACTCTTTGATCAGGAAGGCTAGTCTTGAATTTTCCTTGTCAGTAGCTTTTGAGGTTCTTTTTGCAACCGAAAATGAATAAGTTTCTGTAAGTCCCGCACAAAACTTAGGACTCAGTAGTACAAAAACTGCAGTGGCAGCTGTGTGGATTTTAATCTTGGAGTTTCTTCGACTTGCTTCACAAATTCTCTTATTAGATATTCTAGTTGTTAAGGTTGCCCACATGGAAGCTGCTAGCGACACCTCTTTTTTCTCTTAAGTGATCAAACCTTTCTGATGGACAGGGTTCCGAAATGCTCAGGGCTCTAAATTGACTGGAAACTACTTTTAAGTAATGAAATTTATGCAATATATCGACATTTTTCCTTTGACACATAGAAGGAATCATAATCTTACTTAATCACTTGTTATTATGAAAGGTTCTTCGTGCAATACATTTGCACTGAATGATTTTTCCATGGGTTTGCTTATGTTAGGTTGCCAAGTCTTGCTTTGTTCCAGTTTTGCTGGGACATGCCATTGAAGATGACTTCATACGTCCCCATCACGCAGATCGAATATTCGAAGCTTATATGGTAATGTCATTTCAAATTAGTATCAAGAGTAATCTCCTTGAGCAAGGGTTGCAATGGTATCTTTAACAATCACAATGCAAGCGCTTTTAATTATCCTCAGAAAGCACTTAATTTAACTTCAACATGAAATAGAGCGAACTTGCTTGAAATACATCCTTTTTAGAATTTGGTTAGAAATGCGGGTCTGTTATGTGGATCGAAAGTGGATGGGAGGGTGTTGACTGTGAGAGAAAAGTATCCATTCTAGCCTAATGTCAAGGGTTCAGTTCCCACCTTAAAATGTCAGTTACTGAATATTCTTGGCCCATTAAACCATGAATATATAGTGTGAGAGAGAGAGCAGAATTGGGCCTGAAGCAATGTAAGATAAACTTGGGATAAAATGGCTAATAGTATTCTTTGGGTCAGAATTGTAATGAAATATATACTGCCCAATAATTGTAAAAGAGTTAGAAGAAAATGGTCTCTCTTCACTGCTGCCACCTAATGGGGTATCTTGTTCTGGTATAATAAGGCTGGACCATAAATGCTATCGATTGGATGAAGTCTTTCTCCACGTGTAAAAATTGATAGGAATCTCACAAACTGGATAATTGTTTTACCAAAATTTACCCGGCTAGAGAATCTTTGTGCAAAGACAAATTCAGGGACTTTCTGGGAACCCAAGCCTTTAGCTGCAGCTCCTTTGTTCATGTAGTTTTTGTCCAGATATAGTTCTTGCCACTGCGACACTACCAAATGATATGTTATTTGAACTCGCCTCTGGATTTCCAATTGCCTTTTTCTGGGTCTTTATTTAAGCAAAAAAAACTTGAATGTTTCTCATGTTGCCACTCCCTCCCCATTGTTATTGTTTATTCAGCACCCCTTTGGCTTGCCTTTTAACATGGTCTTTTCAGGGAGACAAGAATATCATCAAATTTGAGGGTGACCACAACTCCCCTCGTCCACAATTTTACTTTGATTCTATAAATATATTTTTCCACAATGTTCTGCAACCTCCAGAGGATGAGGTGGCAGGACCATATTTTGAACCTATGCTCGATTACATTGGTAAGGTAACTAAATGCGAACAATCTCTTTTTGTTTCCATTGGTCTTGGTTGCAATTCTTGTCTGCCCAGATCCTTAACAAATCATTTTCTTCAGGGAGATTGAGTGGTGCGCATCAAGTCAGTCGTGCCCATGAACCTTCATCTGTAGCTCAAGGCAGGTTTCATTACTGCTTCCATTGTTGCTGATTTATTGATTTTTACTTTCAGCACTTTGTGGTCTCTCTCTAGCTGGAAAATTGTGCGCCCCTCTAGATTCTCTGATTCTGTGAAATGATAATTGTAGATCGGGATGCTAGTACAGCTGGACGCCATCAGACAATTGCGTACGAGGAGGCCTATGAGTCGGATGGAGGTCAGTAATTAATTGTATCATTTCGCTTTGTGTTTAGAGATGATAATTCATGAATGGAAAGTAAAGCACTCGATAAGCATGAGCAGTTCGTGTAAATAAAATATGCAATCCTAGTGCCTGTCATCCTGAGTAGTCCATGAAAGGTCACCTACCCTTGTTCTTGCTCAGCTGTCACCCCATATGAAAACAATTGTATCAATATCTCAACTTTATATTATTTCAATGTTGCTGCAGTGTTATCGAAATCACCATGACGCCTGACTGACAACAATTCACTTGCATCATTCCTAGTTTGGTCTATTTATATTCTATACATAATTTGGCAATGCAGTCAGCCCATGTAGTTGAAAGATATTGACCAAAATTAGATGGAGCGAGCTTAATGCAAAACATTTTCTACAGCTTTAACCTAATGTAGGTCCTTGGAATCACTGATGTTGAGGTATATCTAGTGGTGTTAGTAGTTAGTAGGTGAGTCTTAATTAAGGTAATTAGGGTTTTGGGGTCTCTTATGCTCTATAAATAAAGCCTATCTTATGTACTCTTTCATTAAGCCATTCAGTGAAGATTTAGCCTCCTAATCTTTTCTCTCTTCTCTCTCTTGAAGATCCTAGAATGTTACCTGGTATGAGAGCCACCTAGAGAGGTCCCCAAAGTAAAACCTAGCTTTTGTTTCTTCTTGCCATCGCTACAAAAGAAAGAGTAACATGACCCTAGCAGCCAACTGACCAACTGTAACCATATTTATTTAGGACAAGTAGCTCGCTGCATATCCATCCGCATGTTACAACCTGTATTAAACCCTGACCCTGATCCATATTACTGTATCAACTGTCCAGTTGGACCAGGACATTTGCTTCTAAGGTTGCGTAAGTCCCGAAAGTTTGATTGGATCTGTAGCATGAGCGGAATGCATTTCTAGCATGAGTTAACAGTATCTATGTCTGAAAAAATATATCAGTATCTATGTTTTGCCTTATAATCCTTTTTTGTGCTCAGGTTCCTTCTGATATCCCAGAAGCGGACCACCATTCTATGACAGAGGTATGTTGTTGCCTTTTGTTTCCATCTCAAAAGCTTACACTTCACGAGTCAATTATACGGGCAATCTGCTGTTCTAATCCTTCAGTTATGATCCAAAGACCAGTCAATGGAGAAAGTAGTTCCACGAGTTCGGAGAAATAATTGCACGAGAAAATAGATTTATTAGGTTTTATTTACAAAACTACTGGTTATCTTCACACAGTAATTTTTTTTGCTGTAGGATGCAAAGGTTGAGGAGGATCCTCATTCATCGTCTTCCAAGATGATCAATTTTGAGCTGTCCAATGGTCATCCCTATGGTCCTCACGTTCCGGCGGCATTAGAAGATGACGAATATGTGGAATACCAGCTTGATGACCCGACAGGCTTTCCATGCACTGTGGAAGAGGAAGAAAAGGTGTTTTATCATGTTCTCTTGTCTTATTTCCAAATTCAGAACTAGATGTATTGACCATCTATATTGGATATCCAGATGTTGATGGAAGCCGTGATGATGTCATTAAAGGACCTGGAGATGAGACATTATAGTGAAAATGATCCAGTGCCTGACACGAGCACTGAATCTTTCGGGTCTTCCCAGAAAGATGGGCAGGCTACTTCTTCCACTACGGAGCTGTCTGAGGCATCAAAAACTGATTCCACCCCGCATCAGAAATCAATGGTCATATTCAAATGTTTGATGCATTTACTGATACGAATACACCATCGAGCAGTCCGTCATGTGACAACCCACCCTCTGCAACTCAATCTGATACTAATTCATTGTCAAAAAGTCCGCTTGAAAATGCTCAACGGGCAGAAGTAGGTGTAGAGAAGGCTTCTTCTGTTGGTACTGAAGGTCCAACAAGCATCCAGAGTCCCTTAGATACAGATATGTCAGGCAACACGAGAGCCACTCTGACTGTTGTACGGAATCCTTCAAACAACATCATGGATGGTTTTATGCGTCGTTGGGACTTTGGCCTCTTCAGGAATAATCGGTGAAGTGGAGTCAGACCTTTTTTTTTTTTTTTTGGATTGGGTTTGTGCACATCCTCTTGATTGTTGGCATTGTTTTGTAACTACCAAGTATTGATGAACGTAGGTTTGTAAAGATTCATAGAAAAAGGAACAAAGAAAAAGGTTGGCAAGAAGTGTTGTACATACACATATGATGTTGCATTCCATCAATTAAGTAGTGATTGTTTGATAGAGAGAGTGAGAAACGTTGTATTTGCTTATCAGTTGGATTCCTTGGGGGACGAACTTGACAATGCTTGACATTCGAGCAGGGTGTGGTGTAACTAACCCTCCTTCCTTGTATTTTCATTGAATGCCAACAATCAGAGGAGATAAATGATCATAGTGCCGATGCGTGATGGCTCATGTGTGAAACAATGCTTGTATTACGAGATCAAGTCTAGTCTGTTTCTTCTCTGGACGATGCTGTCCTCATGGGACTTGGTTTATCAGATCAGGAGTCAGTTTCGAGCGGCAAACAATTGCCAAGATCCGGGTCCATGTTGCGATTGCACCTGATCCATTGACCATGATCAAGGTAAAAATCCGCTCTTGTAAACTTTGTTAGGCTTCTGAAGTTTGTGAACCTTCATTAAGACCTATCAATTTACTTGTGCCTGCGGTACAAGAAATATGCTGCTGCAAATGCTGGGATTTGGCATTAGGGAAGTGCATTATGCTTCTGGTGAAATTGTCGGTGTTCGGACGGCTTCCATAAATGTTTTTACTTCCCAGAATTTATCCAGTTAGGCCTCGAGCGCAGAATGCTCTGGTGCGGAGGTCGCCGTGTCTACTTCATCAGGAACACTAAAGAAAGAAATTGCTTTTCCTGGACATGCTGTGCTATGCGATAGGAAGCTACCACATACTGCGTCATCGATGAGACGACTG
>CM029517.1:12250916-12493558 GCA_017140615.1 Eucalyptus cladocalyx | reverse complement strand
AATTATAAATTAGGATATGAAAGTGAATGATGTTACATGTATGGGAGCAATTTAATATCAAGACAACTATGGATGGTGAGATTTGGGCGACTTTGGAGTTTTTGTTTACAACTATGAAGAAGTCACGAAGGATTTAAGGCGAGGAAAATTGTAACTTCTGCAGTACAAGTTTGCAGGCTAGATCCAATCCAAGAACGTGTCTACAAAATTTTATTGTTCGTGCCATTTCTTTATTTCGAGTCTTTTGCAGTGATCGTCCGTTGAGGGTTGGCCACTCTCCTTTTACGTGCATCCATGTCTTCTTTCTCTCTCTCTCTCTCTACCTAGCTATTTGTACCCTCAAGGAGTTCCAGTTCATCACTCGTCTGCATGAGAACTGCTACTGGTTCGCGAATAGCTCGTCTCTGCCATGCAGCGAGAGGCATTGGAGACGTGCAAAGGGCTCGTCCCTCTACTCTGCCCAGCGTGGTCTGCCGGGTCAAGCAAAGATGGGGTTCCGGCGGCTCTACGTCGATGAAGAAGCAGGGATGGTTGCTCCTGTCGATCAGAGGCGGTTCAGAATTATAGGCATCGCAGTCATCATGCTCAACAAGTGGAGGAACATTGTGCCCAGCAGACGTCGTCGGCCTGGTGTCATTTCGAATTAGATTAACATACGTAATTTCGAATTTTCTTGACTGCGAATTGTTTTTTCGTTCTCCCTTATCTTTTCGTGTTCTTTAACAAACCCAATTGTTTGGTTCTTTCTTTGGTTGCAATTGCAATTCTTCCTTGAATTTACTCCAGTGACATGCCAAACTCTCAGAATCTAGGCTAATGCAGTGATACAACAATTTTGCTTACTTTTTGGTAGTCATACACAAGACCATGCTTGAGACCGACCTGGATTTATTACCAGGATCATCGCGACACAGATCGACCAAAATAAATTTGGTTGGGCGTAAAACTTACAGTCTCATGTCAATCTTTGAGGCAGAATATTCAGTCCCTGATCTAGGTATATTACAGTGAAGGGAAGCAAATGTGCATTGTAGACAAGAGAACAGCAAAAACAAATAGTTTCAATTCCAAAGACTTACAATCTCAAAACCATACCACCCTTGGCTTTCTTTGTTCAGTCCTTCAGTGAAATTCATACCTTGAAATGTAAAGAGTAGCAACACGTATAGTGGAATCACATATGCATTCGCCATCGAAAGGAAACCAGTCATATCTTGTTATCTATTGAGAGAATAGACCGTGTGATCTTCCCGGTCATCATAATAATTCTCGATTGCGCGTGAAAATTACTAAAAGTGTCATACACCACATCACCAATAACAGATTATAGCTTCTTTGATGTAATCACTCACTTCAACTTCACCTGCTTTCACTTGCAGAAAAAGTAGAAGTGGAATGTTCAATAACTAGACGATGAGCATTTCACTGAGAGATGGCCCTGAAAGCTCCAAATGAATTGTTTGGCTTTGTCGATCTGAAACACTCTCAGTCAAACAAGCCTTAACACAAACTACAGCTAAAAACAGTACTCAGGCTTTCTGGGTAGCTATGCTCATATAAATATTGCCATTGGTGATCTAGATACAAAAAAACTGTGTTGAAAGGCCTAGCCTTTAGAGCTAGAACTGTCAATGCCGGTGAACTAATAACAATGATGGTTCTGAAGGCGAGAAAAAGGACTAATGTTTTTCACAAGAATTCATCAACTTTACTCAGATCGGCCTATTTCGGACTTAATCTCTTCTGGGAGGCGGGGCAGATGGGCCCGCCGAATAGAAACTTGCCAAAGACCGAATTGCCTTCTCGAGCAACATAAGATTCCTGCAGAAAAGCCATGAAGAACAAAGTTAGGGGAAATTCACAGATCTGTGACTTAAAAGCTTCAACCATAAAACATTGAGAATGCGAACCTCGTTTGCAACTTTCAACTGTCCCTTCCAGTTGCTCAGGTATTCTCGGATCGACTCCTTTTGCTGAATCCGCTGTCCTTCTGAACTTTTTGCATTATCCTTAGGGTCTTCCTTCAATGATTCACGCAGGGTCTTCACGACCTCCTGCTGATTTCAAGTACGCCTTTGGCAATACTTTCCTGATTTGTCTTCTCATCAGGATCGAACAGAGATTGGATCGCCCCAATGACTCCTTTATCTTCATCTTCCTCTGAAGCTGAATTTCTCGGCTAGTACCGGTAATGGGGCAAAGACATAGCTCACAGGTACAGCAAGCCAGTGAAGAACCAATGCAAATAATGGCATTTGACTGACTGAATGTTGGTTCCTCAAGTGGCAGCACAACTTGATACCTAGATTGTAGTTTGTCTGTTACGAAATACAGTCATGAAAATGCACATAACAGTCTAACTAAAACTCACCGGGATAAATTCTTAACCTGGTCAAAGCAGGAAGACGCAAAAAAATTCTGAATTTTAGTTAAATCAATCTTCCTGTTAGAGAATCACTAGCGGGATATAAAATTCTGCTGCCTTCCTATCTAAAGCAGCAGTGTTGGTTCAAAAGATAAAGAAAGTAGTGGAGATACAGCAATGAAGTCTACAGCAATCAGTAATCAGCGACGTGGCTGCAATAAGAACTTTCTGAAAAAATAAGAACAAGATACTTTGATAACTTCCGACTCACATTCACGGACGAAGTTCAGGATTTTCTCTGGGACTCGGAGATCGTAGAGGACATAACTTTGCAGCAACAGTGACAATAGCCATCCTTGATGCGAAGTTAACAGCCACGTTCAAATCTGGAAGAGATGGGGAAAACAAAATGGTATCCACCCAATCAAACTCAAAAAATATGCTTACACATAATTAAATCAACGCAGTAGTATCAGCATAGCAGACCTGTGCCAAAATATATTGAAAGAATTGCACTTCTTCAAAACTCACACTCCTCCAAAATCATAGGACAGGGGAAAAAAAGGGGTTGAGCACATTTGGGTTAACATCATGAAGGATTAACAACTGCCCAGGTGACATTCGCAGTCGAGTTACGTAATTCTTCAGAAAAGCCCAGCCAAAACCTAGTCTTCACTTGCTAAATCTATTAGCCAAACCATGCTAATCAAGCAAAGCACTAATCCCAAAACAAGGGCCCATTTGGAGACACCCTTTTCATCCATACTCCTTTTTTTTTTAAAAATCTAGCTGGTTCTCGATTCAAGTTGCAGTACGACCTCAAGAATCACAGTGTCAGCATAAAGAAAAACGAACAAGCAACTGCCTGAAGTCACAAGCAACTAAACAGGCTCGGATGATACGAAATTGGTAAGAAGATTCCAAAAGGAAATTTGGAACTAATCGACTTTTAGTTGTGCTTTAGATGAAAGCATTACCTAGAAGCTCGCGGAGTAAGCGTGACAATGGCTCCATAAAAGGTTGCCGTCGCTGTGGAGTCGCTGGTTCTGTGGCAAAATGAGGTTGCTTTGGCTTTGGGGAGATGATAATTTATTTTCCTGTCGGATGGCAAGACCGGAAAACATGAAAATGGCATTTCTGTGTTTTCTTTTTCCTTTATGGCTGTCTTTTCTTGGGAGCCAAGGTTCTTTCGTAAAATTCCTAAATTCGCTGTCGATTTATTTATTTCCTCTCGTTTTTATCATGATTTAATCGCGTTCTAAGAGGAATACAACAACTGTGTCGATCATCCAAAATCAATTCGAACTTCACCGTGCAATTGATGCAAGACTTAGTTCAGTGGGTTTTCAATAGCAACGTATTCAAGCGAGATTCTACTCCCGCAACAAGTCTAATTCGATGACGATGAGACACAAGGAATTGAAAATGAGGAGGAACTGTAGGGAATAACACCGAAAGCTAGCCCTGTCAAGGTGCTTCGTCAAAGAGACCTACGAAAAAATACCCTTAGGCACGTGCAATGCCGCCTTCGTGGAGGAGGAATGTCTGGTCTCCAGAGGGACATTCTAGTTCCAGATGACGCTAATGATGTCGAAGGGCATTTCCCGACATGTAGTGGTGAATTAAAAGGCAAATCGTCAAGTGGGAAGGTGCGGGAGACACCGGCTCTAACGATCGCTATGTGTAAATTTAAGAATTATATGATGAGAAAAAGTGGGGATGTTGCAGTAAAAATGAAAATATCAGGATATTCTATTCTTAGGTATGTAGATTTGTACAAGTGACATTATTTCCTTTTAGAAGCACAGATATTCTAGGAAAATGGCTGCCGAGTCAGATCAGTACTTGCAAGACAAATTTCAGACTCGTCCCAAATCTTGTAGGTTTTTGTCGTAATCTAGGCTTATCCACAACCCTCAGCAATCCGTTCAATCACTAGTAGGATTTGGCGTGGAATGGGTTAGCTGTTAAACGTGATCTACCACCATCCTTGATTTCAAATGGCAGCTACTCTTATGTTTATATGGAGGTGGAATTCCTGAGATATTCCGTTTGCTATGGAATAAAAAAAAAAAAAAGTTTCTAGCAATTCTATTAGGAATTGTAGTTTGATCTTCTAGTTTGCTGCTAAATGTACTTATCAATTGTTCGATTTAAAGTATGAGAGAATGAGACACATCCCAGCTAACAAATACACGACATGAACTTGATGTAAACCCATTAAATTTTCCCGTACTTTCCAACTCTCTATTCCTTTTTGGAGGACCCCAAAACCATCCAAAAGTGCCCAAAACTATGCATTTGTCCGATGAATTTTAGAGCCCATGAACTAAATGCATTCAAATTTTGGATTATTTTTGCTTGCTTAATTTCCAGGGTTTTAACCACACTCAATTGCAGTTTTAACCAAATCTCTTGAAGGAGTTTGACACGATAATGTGTGGGAACATGGTTTTGCTACTCCTCTGGGAGTTAGTAAATTGAACATATAGGTTTCAGACTAAGCTGTTTATCCTTCTTCCGTCTGTTTATGCACATCTTGAAGTACAAGGTTATCAACTTCTGAACAATGGAAATGCTGTACAGAGTCCAGCGGGTGTTTAACAAAAGCAGGTTAGTTTCAAATTTAAGACATGAAACTTCAAACCAGAAACCACGTCACTACGGAAATTTAGGGCTTTGCATGGCTGACACCAATGGAAGAAGTCATTCATTCTACTACTGATACAGAAGCAGATCACGACTGTTTCTAAATTTTGCCCAAATCAAGTTCAGCAGTCTTTTATATTCACCTCCGAATTATGACTGCAATTTGCTTCTCTTTTCATTCTGCAAGTGAAAAGATACACGCCTTAACAATCCACAAGTCGCTCTGTTAAACTCAGCTGTCTAGGCAAAATATTGGAGAAAGAACTACAGAGTAATAACAGCAGAGTAATAATAGTCTTCTCATGATTTACTCATGCCATACGTCTTCATCTACAATAGATTAAGAACATGAAGGATTGATCTTGTCTACATTCAGCAGCTTTATCATTACTTCTACAAGACTTAGGATAAATACAAAAATGCTTTCCAGCTACATGAATATATGCATTTGACTCTATGAAATGCGAGATGAGTACACTGTGCTGTGGAACATGAAGGCCCTCACAACCAACATACTACTTGTCTCAATTCTTGAGCAGGTGGGCAGAACACCTTAGCTTGTCCCCATGAGGGAAGGTTCCTCGGCCTCACAAACCCTTGCACTCTCTGTACCTTTTTCCCACTTCTAACCGAAGAAATCCTGGATTCCTTGCCTGCAAAAACTTTGTCGACAGCTCTGCCAAAATGGCATTCAAGGTGAGCAAGGTGACAACGATCCAGCGATTACCCCAAGACAACACCAGTAGTTCCCAACACCTTGCCAAAAATCGAGGCCGCTCAATCTCCCCAATCTCCTCCGCCACACCACTCCAACAGATTGCCATCTGCTTTCTCCCTTCCTCTGCTCCAACGCTTTCTTTATCTCAGCCCCCCAGCTCGGTCCAACTCCAGCAGTCGGCTAGTTTGGTTTTTGGTCAATCGATTCAGTCTCTTTGAAATTGTCACTGTTTTGAACATCTGATTCAGTTCTTTCCTGGCTCTCCTCTACAGCCCTAGCACGTGGGACTGCCTATGAAGGTATTGCTGTACGTGAAGGCCTTCACTACCTATTGATGGTCTGGAATTAGCCAAAACACAGGTGGATGGCAACTTTTTGCTCTTTCCGAAGAGTTGATGCAAAGGGAAATGGCAAAGGAGTAAATGGCCATTTGGCCGGTTTTTGTGGCTCTGGAAGAAACAGAAAGGCATGTTTTGCGCCTACAGCAGCACCAGCCATCCCTGATGTGGTATTATCCACTGCTTCAATGCCAAAACTGGTAATGGGAAAAAAACACCGTCTATTATCAACTACCATCATAACTATCAGCTCATCTTCAAGATGCAAATGCACAGAAAAATGTCCACCCAACAAATGGAAGAATGGTACCAAAAGAAGAAGATCTCTCCCTCTCTCACGCATGCACGCACGCACGCACACATGCCTGCCTGCAAGCACGCATCTGTGTGTGGATGCAGGCTTATGTTGTCATCATGAACCTTTGTTAAATCCCTCAAGATGAGAAGATGACAAAGCCCACCACTTCCCCTTTACACAAGTTTGGTTTGATGTGCAATGCTAAATATCACAGCTAAAACTAAAACAACCAAACTAGATTTAGTGCTTCAGTAAGTTTTAGTGTTCTCATGCTAACTCTATGCTGACCAATATCATTCTAACATAATAGAATAGGCATTGTGATATAGCATGCAGTAAGAGCAGGAACCAATAAGTGCTTCCTTTTTCCTTGAGCGGTGTGCTAGCATAGTCAGACACAAATCATCAGGAAATAAAATCATGCTATTTTGTTAGACACGGTTCGAGTTCCCTGTGAAGCAGCACGCTAGAAACTTTCATGGAGTAGTATCTTCGCGTCGATGACTCCTAAGAGGGCAGAAACAAGTCGATGGGCAAAATCTAGCAACACCCACCACCCTCCTATCCTCTGTCTCATCCTGTCATCTCGATTTAAAAAAATGCTGGAATGCCAGTGAAGCCATTATTTGAGACTCGCAAGCCTATATTCTGCCCTTCTCTGTTTTAATTTAGAAGGCAGAAATACGCAACGAAAAGCATGCATGGAAATTTGACCGAACACTTCGAGGGCATTCAGGATCAAAACAGAGCATCCCCGTCGACCATCGTCCGCTCGACCGCAATCGCGAGAGAGTCGCGTTTCAAGCAAAGGAACCGATCTATGACGCACCCAAGAACCCGAACCGAGGACGGAACGGGAGGGGAACCCGGCGCGCGCAGATGGGTGCAGAGGCCGGTGCTGCTGTTCCTGGACTCGACCCAAGAGGCGGAGCCATTGGTAGCGACAAGCAAGAAACGGTGGCGAATTCAAGAAGCAAAAGATGTGCGCAGAGACGAAGCATGAATGGCGTACCTCCACGGCCAGCACGCGGCGGGGCAGCGCCACCGGAGAGTCGGAACTTGCTAGAGAGAGAGAGAGAGAGAGAGAGAGATGGGTGAGGGAGGGAGATTTCTGGGGATAGAGTTGACCCTGGGCCTCGGTCTCGGCTCGTTCTGGGCCTGGGCCTTGGCCTTTTCACGGACGTATCAGTTTGTCCGCGAAGGGCACTAGTAATTAACGCAATTACAAATAGGGAAAAAGGCAAAAAAAAGAAATCAATTTTTTGCTAATTGTGACACTTATATGACATATTTACCCCAAATTTTTTTTGTTACACGAAAAATGAAAACTTATACATATATGATACAATTATCTCAAATTTTTTTGCAACACAAAAGATCTCAATTTTTTTTCTAGAAATTGGAGAAAATGCGTCATATGGCATAGGTTAAGATTTTTTTTGTAGCACTTTAAAAGTAATGAAAGAGAAAGCCAACGCATTTTGAAATTTGAAAAATAACATTTCAAAACTAGCGTGATTCAAAAAGAAATATTTATATTTCTAGAAAAACAAGGATCCTTAGGACACAATCTAACATTTTCATTTTTGCTAGTGCTTATTTTTTTCACCAGACAGCTATCTAGAAAAGTAAAAGAAAGCGCATAAAAGTAGCACTCTTACACAAGAAATTTGACCTCACTTGAAAAAAAAAACCCTTTTCTGATAATACGTATGAATGCTTAACTTTTGTATGTATTTGACCATTTTTTTTTAATGGAATTCGAATCCATCAACATTTGACACAAGAATTTGATATTACCTCAATTTGAAAAGCTCAAGTTAGAACTATCACTTATCAAATTCTTTGATGCATAGCTCTATTTCAGTCATCCTGGTGATGACTGATTATAGTATTTACTAAGCAACGCATCACATTAGGCAACAAGACTCGAACTAGCAAATGAAGCTCAAATTCTGACGGTTTGTCAGAATTTCTCGACTCATTAGCTTGTTGATATAAAGAACCCAATTAAACATAATACGTGGATTTTTAATGGAGGGGCAACCTAAAAGTTACTCAATAAATCAAATTGGGCAACTTGATTAGCACTACCTCATGAATTTTCGATTTCCAAGCGGGTCGCAAAACTAACTGCATATTCGAATCGTTTGTACAAAAACCCACATAAGTATCGTAAGAGAAAGGACATTGAATTTAACATTACTATTAATATTTCATCTTTCTTACGTGAGATAAAGCTTGCACTAAGCACAAGCTCGTATTACACAAGCAACCCCGTCACCCCAAAAAGGAAAAAGCAAAAAACGCACGAAGGAAACCTCTTGCTCTAAACAGAACACTACCACCAGAAGGATAAAGAGCTTCGCCATGTCCATCTACGGATTGGCGACACCCTCGTTGAGCCTCACGGCCGCCGCCACCGACGCCGCCACCCCGCCGGCAGGGCCGCCTTCTTGCCCCCGTCCTCAGCTCCGCATCCATCACCCACTCGCATCCTGCCGGTTCGCCGCTCTGTCCACCGGCAGCTTCAGCGTGGCGCCCTGCGGAAGAACAACGCCGCGCGGATTGAATTTGAGAAAGGTCATTTCCGACATGCAAGATTTTGCGGGCATCTTTTGTCCGAAGAATTACCGTGAGAACTGGAGATCCTGATCTTGGCTCCGTCCCTGCGCGTTCCCTCGTTGTAAGCCGCCGCTGTCTGAGCAGAATCGCCAACCCTCCGGGATGACCACGTTACTCCCCATCACGCGCTGCTCCGCCACGAGAATGGCGGCGGCATCGCTCGGGTCCACAGGCTTCTCCCCGGCCGATTGAGCGGCTGCTTCCAGTGCTTCGCCGATGGTTATCGCACTCTGCTGGGTTGCCTGCGTCTCCGCCCCTCCCGTCGCCGATGCGCCCTCGACGGACTGGCCAATAACCTAATGAATTCGAACGAAAAAGTCTTCGGTGAAATCCGAACAGATGACGACCTGGATTTCCATTTGATCATTTGTTTTGCCTTAAAAGAGGAACTAAAAGATAAACCTGTCCAGCTACTCTTTCGGTGATGGTGCGCTCGACAGTGAGCCCCTCTTTTCCGGCGACGTCGGTGAGTCCCCCCGGCTGACGAGCCCAGCCCTCTCGTTCCATGCTGCGGCGGCCCGCATGGTGTCTGCGGGGCCACCCCTCTGTGGCTGCCCTAGCACGGCAGCCTCGGCGGACTGCAGCATCGCCGCATCCTGCGGCGCGATGGGCTTCGGAGGCGAGGTCGCCGGAGACGGAGAAGACGTCGCCGTACTTGATCGGCTCGACCCCAGGTTGCCGCTGCTGCTGCTCCTCTCGCGGCCTCCTCGGCTGTTCTTGGCTCATCTTCGGTGGAAAGCAGGGACGGCACTCGGTTGTGGGTCGAATGATTTCTCCTCTCTCGCTTTCAGAATCGAGCTCAACCGGCGTCGGCTCTGGTAGATATAAGTACGACAGAGGGCGTGACATGGCGGTGCAATAATACGTGGCCGGCTCTGCAGATGGCGTTCGTCGAGCTGGGACACGTGGCGGAAACCCTCATAGGAATCTAGGCTGCGACAAGCGGCTTGCTGGATTCTTTCGGTGGGCTTGTTATCTTCGTGCTAGAAACACGTTGAACCGCAAAACGGGCAAGACCGACCGTTCATTTACGTTCTGGAAGAAGGCAGGGAATATGACACTGAGAACTTTGCACGGGAATTTCATCAAACACTCTAGGAGCGTTCATCGTTACACCATCGTTCGTCCTCTCGACCGCGAGCGATCGCGAAAGAATCGCGTTTTGAGCTGAAGAGCTGATCGGCGACATGGACATAGGCAAGAACCCGGAAATGAAGGACCAGGAGAGGAAGCGGTGCACGGCAATGGGGACGGAGGCGACGCTATCTGGAATCGTCTTTAGAGTCGGAGCCATTGGTGGTGCAAAGCAAGAAATGGAATGTAGAATCAAGAAGCAGACATGAGCACGAATGGCATACTTCCTAGCCATATTTATCATAAATTGCTTTCATTAAAAACTATAGAATTAGTGCATCCACATTACATTTACCCCAAATCTAAATCACCGTTGCTACATCTATTTTGAGATTTTTTTATTTTGAGTCATATACCCTCTCAGTTTTTGATTTTTTTAGATATTAATAGTACTAATTTGATATTTGTTATGTTAAATGTGTTATATAAATTAATGTAGGGATTTTAGATATTAACCTCTGTAAAAGAAATATTGAAAATTGAAAATTCGAATAGAAATACTGATATTTTGAAAGAACAGTAGTTATCTCGACATTTTCCTTTTGCTAGTTTGTACAAACACATCGAATATGTCAAGAAAGCACTCTACTTGAAAAGAGGCAAAAAAAAAGAAGGCGAAGAGCGCGAAGGCCATTCTTACACCAGAAATTGCATTTCATGGAAAAAGTTATTTTTTAGAGGCATAAATTCTTAATTTTGTTTGCATTTCACCTCTTTTTATTTATTTATTTATGGAATCCGAGACATTTCCCTTTTCAGTTTGAAAAGGCTCAAATTGAAAAAAGCACTTTCTAAAATCCGAAGTGCATATGACAGTTTCAATTGATTTGCCGGGGAATTAGACATACAGCTACAAATTAGTAGAGATTTTTTATTTTTTTATTGTTGGAAGAATAAGTACAAAATTAAACTTTACTTTTTATCGGAAAAGAAAATTAAGTTTTTTTTTTTTGGTCATATAGAATTAAGACTTGAGAAAAAGCTCACAAATTGAGTCCAAAGTAACTGAGCCGATTTGCGCATGTCTCATTTTCGAAATTA
The DNA here is from genome assembly GCA_017140615.1 of Eucalyptus cladocalyx. Classification (NCBI taxonomy): domain Eukaryota; kingdom Viridiplantae; phylum Streptophyta; class Magnoliopsida; order Myrtales; family Myrtaceae; genus Eucalyptus; species Eucalyptus cladocalyx. Next base: position 12,482,390 of record CM029517.1, on the reverse strand, counting down.
ATCTGTTGAACGGCTCACATCGTTTGTATTGCATATACCAATATCCAAAAAAAAAAAAAAAAACAAAAGGAAAATGAGTTTAATATGGAAAATGAGTTTAATATACTTTTAAAATTTTTATTTTACATGAAAACCCGAGATGGAGCACCGCTTTCAATTAATTCGTATTTTGTCTCATCTCGAATTTTTTTTGCTATTTTGGGAGAATTGTTGCTACTTTAGGACGATACTAAACAGCCAAAGGTTGTATACGGTATTTATTTTTATATTATAAGTTTTTTCAGATCGCCTTTTTTGAAAAAAAAAGATGACTTCCACTAGAAATCCTAACCATACCCAATTAGGATATAACCCCCACACGAAATCCTATTCATACTTAGTTAGAATATAAACCCTAGGATATAACCCCTAAACGAAATCCTATTCATACTCAGTTAGGATATAAACCCTAAACGAAGACAAATTGACGAATGATTATTTAAGTACCAAAAATTATAAATCTGAATTGTTTAAATACTAAATATTATTGAATGTAATTACTTAAATGTTAAGTCATCTTTCAAAAAATATCCCTTCCGTATCAGTAAAAATGATCATTATGCGATGTCTTCGTTTTGGATGTCCACGTGAATTGAATTTTTTAGAAATTATGCAAATCTTAATAAAATTTTAATTATAAAATCACTTGACATTTCGAAATTTCTCACCAGAAACCAAGTAATCATTTTTCTTATTTGACATTTAATTGGACCGGCAAAATTTTTTTAACACTAAAATAAATACCACCTTACACAACTTCTAGTACTTCGTCTTCTTTTTTCTTTATTGCGAGTGATTTTTATAGAATTCAAAGTGGAAAAACTCACCTTATCACTCACGAAAAGCTGCTAAGAAAAGAACACGTCCATTACACAAGCAAACCTCTTCATCCCCAAGATGAAAAGCAACGACAAAGAAAACCGTCTTTTAGACAGACGCAGTTAAAATCCTCTTTGCTCTAGACGCCACCGAAAGAGGAATAAGAACTTTGCTACCTCTTCACGGATTGGTGACGCTCTCGTTGATCCTCGCCGCCGCCGCCACCGACGCCCACCGCCCGGGTGGCGGTTCGCCCTTGTTCCCCGTTCTCATCTCCACGCATTCACCACCCACTCCGCGTCCTGCCGGCTCGCCACTCGGTCGCGGCGGCTTCGCCGTGGCGCCCTGCGAAGAACAACGCCAGTGTCATGTCGTGCGTCGGGGTTATGGGTACACGTTCATCTTATACCGAGAGAATTACCGTGAGCACGTCGGAGATCTTGATGTTGGCATTGTCCCTGAGCGTCCCCTCGTTGTAAGCTGCCGCCGTCTGAGCGGAAGCGGCCAGCCCTCCAGGGACGACCACGTTGCTCCCCGTCACGCATTGCTCGGCCACGAAGATGGCGGCCGCATCGGCCCGGTCCACGGGCTTGTCCCCGGCAGGTTGAGCGGTCGCTTCCATCTTCACCGATGGTTATGGCAGTCTGCTGGGCCACCTGCGCCTGCGCCTCTGCCGCCGGGCCACCCTCGACGTACTGGCCGACGACCTAATGAATTTAAGAGGACATTTTTTTGATTAAATCAAACGGACGATGACCTAGAATTTCATTTATGTTTTTATTCTTCCTCAAGATGAAAAAAAGAAAAAGAAAAAAAAGATGAACCTGTCCGGCGACTCTTTCAGTGATGATACGCGCTCCGGGGACTCGGTCTCAGTGACCGTGATCCTTCTTCTGCGGCGACGTCCGTGCGGTCCCCGCCCGGTGACGAGCCCAGCCCTCTCGTTCCATGCCGCCGCGGCCCGCATGGCGTCTGCAGGCCGCCCCTCTGCGGCTGCCCGAGCACGGCGGCCTCGGCGGACTGCATCATCGTGGCATCCTGAGGCGCGATCGGCTTCGAGGCGAGGTTGCCGGAGACGGAGAAGACGTCGCCGTACTTGATCGGCTCGACATCACGTTGCCGCCTCTGCTGCCGCTGCTCCTCCTCCTCGCGGCCTCCTCGGCTGTTCTTGGCTCATCTTCAGCGAAAATAGCGACGGCACTTGTTTGAGTTGAAGATCTCTCTCGCTTTCTCTCTCCAAGTGATTTGGGTTCGGTAGATATAAGTGGTGCGGCGATACACGTGGCGGATGGACGCCGGCATACGTGGCGGAAGAACGGATGACGTGGCGGCGCAGGGGCGTACGTGGCGCTGGTAGATCAGCAGCATCTTTTTCGGCATTTTCGGCTCGTCTTGCCTCGACCGAATGCATCAGTCGGCGAACCGAGGAACTCGATTTCACCTTCTTTTTTTTTTTAATTTGTTCGGTCGGTGGGTCCTACGTGATTGAGTGGGTGAGATTAGATGAACTCGTGCAAACTTTGGACGTTTTGTTTTTGGTCAATTTCGCCGGTCATTATTAACCCACTCAATTTCGGCCTAAAGATCCGTTAAATAGATGAATCAGGTTGAATAAAAATGGTTGGACTCAAATAGATTAATTTAACTCATTTCATATATTGCAAATCTAGTGGCTATCAGCAATCTAACCCATTCTGTTAAAATGCATTTATTTTTAACACAATTAAAGGAAAAAATGCTAAAAAAGTCCCAAATCAGTTTCATTTATATCAATTCGATTTTAAACCTTTCAATTTGATCAATATGATTTATTGGTACCAATTTAATCCATTTGGTCAATTTAAGTAAAAAATTACTAATATAGACATTGGCCATTCAGCGTTTAGACAGTATTTGATGTTGGCATTTTTAAGTGCGTTTGGGATCAATATGGAAGGAGCTTTGGGTATCCAAAGCCCATTTAACTAAATATTGGGTGTTCGGAAAAATTTTGAAACTCACCTTGAGGAATGCTAGCCTTTCAAAGGCTAAAGCTAAGCAAGTCTTAAGCTCCGCGGGCTTTTGCATTTTTGAGGCCGATCCACTATTCATTTTCTTCAGCCTCGGATCCTCAGATGTTGGCCGACATGGTTGCAATGGGTTGACAACGGGTGAGAGACGGCGTGGTGCAACTGGGCAGCCTTCGTCACTGGCTAGTTGTGCGGCCTCGATGGGTTGTTGTGACCCTAGGTGGTGCGACTTCTATGAAGGGCCCCACAGGAGGTCATGCGACTAGAAAGGCCCTGCGGCCAGGGTGCGGTCACCACGACCTCCGCGACCTAGATCTTGGTCGCCGGAGGTTGGAGTGGGTCGCGGTGAGGTCGGTTGCCCGACCTACGCGACCCGGATCTAGGTCACCGGAGGTTGCGGCGGCCGTGAAAGGCTACTTGAGGTCGCATGATTGGCGGCCCTCGTTGGGGGGTTGCCGACCTCGGCGGCCCTCGGCGATGGTCTTTAGTGTACGCCTAAGATCGTGCAACTTGAGACGTCGGCTGTGGCGTACCCGCGGTTGCCTACCCCTCACTGGCCAACTATTTTTCCTTTCCTTTTTTATCACAAAAGTCATTTGTAAATGTAAATTCCTCCAAATACTATTTTTTCAAAGGTACTTCATAATAAAATTTTAGATTATAATTTACTAAACACAATTTGTATTTTGAAAAACTCCTTTAATTTAAAATTCTTTCACTTTCCTAATGGCTTTCCCTAAAAAGTCTAGCCAAACGCAGCCAATACTATTTACCTATTCTAAATTTTTCTGATTTTTATCACTTTTTTTTCTTTTCTTTCCTTTCTATTTTCCCCCCAACCGTGGGCCAATGAGGTTGCCAACCAACTCTCGAGGGCTACAAGGCGAAGGCCTCCACCCTTGCTAGCCATAGGCAAGGGCATGGGCCCTCCCCCAGATCAAGCAAGGGCTGTGACCCCTCGCCTAGACCAGGCGAGGGCGTAGAAGGCGCTCGCAGCCTTAGCTAGCCAACAAACAAGGATGCCGGCCGAAACTTTAAGAAGGCAACCCTTCGGTTCTGATGACGGTCAGAGCCCGAAGATGCACCAATGCAGATCCTTGCTTCTTCGTTTAATATTCTCATATAACTTGTGAAGCCGTTCACGGATGCTCTCAAATTATGGTTGCAGCGCGGTCATCACGTACTCGACGATCCTCGATTCTTCTGTGAAATTAAAGGGTTTGCTCAGGGGGAAAGAACATGATTCGCAAGCTGTCTTTAAATTGCCACCTCGTCGTCATGGAACGAGCTTGTCGTTTGCCCGGCCGCACTTGAAGAGCCCCCTCTCTCTCCCAATTCTTAGGTGGTAGTGGTTCCTCATCGTTATCGACTAGGGGAACAGCGCACTTTCCCCCGAAAGATTGACGGAGGCGAGCGAGATTGTCCATGATCAACGGGGATGGATTGGTCGTTATAAGGAAAATGAGTACAGCCGCCGGCTCAGCACGGCCCGATGATTGAACAGGTCGATTGCTAAGCACAGGCCGAGGCTAGCTAGGCCGTTGCGTGCCGGTCCCAGCAAAGCCGATAGTACCTAGCCGTAACCCTTGATTCCGATGAAGGCCAGGCGCAATGGAGGCAACGTCACGGCCTCGCCTCTCTCTCTCTCTTCTGTTACGGGAGTCTAGAGAAGGCCGTGAGCACGGCCCGCTATTTGCCATGAGTGAACAGTCCGGTCACTTTCTTCTTTAATCTTCTTTGTTTTTTCCTTGAGTTGGCACTATCGTTTTTTCATAGGTTTTTTTTATTTGGCGGAAGATAAATAATTGAAAAAACACTTTCATTAAAAGTAATCGTTTGTATACTTATATCGACTTATAAAAATCAATAGAATATATTTTTTATTGTTCATGAAAATATTTAAATATAAATTATTTTCAATAATGAAAATATTTTTAATCGATTCATTAGTTATAGCGATATTAACAGTTTTTTTAAAGAACATTTTCCAAATTATACGTTTTTTTTGTGAAATAAATAAAGTCACTCTTTTCTTTTCTTGATTATAAAAAAAGTCTATATAAGCATTTTGACACTAAGAAGTTGAAGTTATTAAAATGAACAGCGCTGCCATCTTGGCATTTTGATGGCACTCTAATTGCACATAAAGGAAGGATTAAGTTTCATAACTTGAGGTAGTTTAAGGACAACATGGCAAAGGGAGTAGAGGGCCCTTGTGAATAGTGAGAAGTTTTTATAGGCACGGGTGGTTAGTGCAAATTTGTTTAATATAATTCCTGACTTTAACTTAATGTGTAATATTTTTTACAAAGCTTTTAATTTATTGATGTGATTTTTGAAGCTTTTGATACGTCCGAGTCGCTAAATTATAGAAAAATATCCGATGTTGTCATTAAATCTAAATTAATAGAATGATAAGATTAGATATTTTCGTATAATTTAGGGATCGAATTGAACATTTATAAAGGATTCGAGAGATCGAGCAGTGGCCAGCGTTATCGTTGAAATAAAATTTATAAATGCGTGAGCAATTAAAAATTGAGAATCTTATTACATCAACAAGTTTAGAGACCACTTATGTAGTTATCCCCATCCGCAAAATCATTGCATACATGTACTAGATTAAATCTGAATCTTCGTGCGTGGATTTCATGTGTCCGTCGTACTCGACCGTCCAGTTTCGATCTAACATATGGTCCGGGATCCATTTGCATCATCACGACACGCTACAGTTCGCACGCCATGCAAACGCTGCTCCATCCCGCCGCATCCTTCCTCCTCCCTCCTCCGCCGCCGCCGCCGCCGCAACATGCCGCAACCACCACAACCACCACACTCCCACCGCCTAACCACCGCCACCACCCCGGCACAGCTCAAACAAGTCCACGCCCAAATCGTCCGCCGCACCAACCTCAGCCACCCTCCGCCGCCCCCTCCTCGTCCACCTCCTCCTCTCCTCCCCGAGCCTCGGTTATGCCCTCTCCGTCTTCCGCCACGTCCCCGACTCGTCCAAAACCCGGGTCCTCAACAAGTTCCTGCGGGAGCTGTCCGCGGCGACCGGCCCGGGGATGCCCTCGTTGTGTTTGACGAAATGTGGAGGAGGGTGTTGTTTTTGGATAGGTTCAGCTTCCTCCCCTGCTCAAGGCGGGCGCGAAAGAGGTGGCTGGGAGTAGTTGAAGGGTCGGAGATTCATGGGTTGGTCGTTAAGTTGGGGTACGGCGGTGATCCTTTTGTGCAGACTGCTTTGGTCCGTATGTATGCCGCGGGTGGGCGGATTATGGATGCGCATTTGCTGTTCGATAAAATGTCGCAGCGAGATGTGGTTTCTTGGAGCATTATGATTGATGGGTATGGTGATTTTTCTTGCTGTTTCATGTACAGGTGCACCTGATTCTGTGTCCGTTTGAGATTATGGCCTGCGGTAATTGAAGCGATTTTCGCTGATTGTGGGCAATCATTTTCGTAACATATTCCTTTAACAGTTGAGAAGCCGGGTGCAGTAGTCTCTTAAATGCATCATGCTATAGATTGCACTTGCCCTGCCATTTTATTTCACTGGAATTATCTTTTGACATGGCAGATTCTGTCAGAATGGCCTCTTTGATGAAGCTATGTCTCTATTTGAAGAAATGCGGAGGTCTAGCGTGGAACCAGACAAGATGATTCTTTCTAGCATACTTTCAGCTTGTGGTCGGGCCGGTAATTTAAGCTATGGAAAAAAAGATCCATGATTACATCACTGAGAATGATGTCATACTGGATCCCCATATATGAGTGCCCTCATCAGCATGTATGCAAGTTCTGGTTGCATGGATTTGGCTCAAGAGCTTTTGACAGCATGTCTCCTAAGAATTTAGTTGTTTCAACTGCCATGATATCGTGGTATTCCAAAGTTGGAAAAATTGAGAATGCACGGCTCATTTTTGACCAGCTGGATGAAAAGACTTGGTCTGTTGGAGTGCAATGATCTCTGGCTATGCTGAGAGTGATCAACCTCAGGAAGCTCTCACTTTGTTTAAGAAGATGCAGATGTGGGGAATAAAACCTGATCAGGTCACAATCCTTAGTGCTCTATCTGCATGTGCTCATCTTGGTGCATTAGATCAAGGCAGATGGATGCATAAGTATGTTGATGAAAATGGATTTGGAGAAGCTCTGCCTGTCAAGAATGCCCTTATCGATATGTATGCCAAATGTGGTAGCTTGGAGAGAGCGCAAAAAGTTTTTGAGAAAACTTTAGCAAAAATGTGATCTCTTGGACCACTATGATCAATTCTTTTGCGATGCATGGGGATGCGAATAATGTCTTGAGGTTCTTTTATCAAATGAAAGAAGAAAATGTTGAGCCTAATGAGATAACATTTATTGGTGTGCTTTATGCTTGCAGCCATGCTGGGTTGGTCGAGAAGGGCCAGGAAATCTTCTCATCCATGGTTAGTGAACACAATCTCAAACCAAAACATGAGCATTATGGTTGTATGGTAGACCTCTTTGGGCGTGCTGGTCTATTGAGGGAAGCTCTGGAGGTTATAGAGACAATGCCTCTAGCTCCTAATGTTGTCATATGGGGTTCCTTGATGGCCGCTTGTCGGGTTCATGGTGAGGACGAACTAGGAGAATTTGCTGCCAAGCAGCTCCTCAAGCTGGAGCCAGATCATGATGGAGCTCACGTAGTCTTATCGAATATCTATGCGAAACACAGAAGATGGCAAGATGTTGGTGAGTTGAGGCAATTGATGAGACAGAGGGGTGTATTCAAGGCGAGGGGATGGAGTAGGATTGAATTAAACAATGAGGTACACCAGTTTGCTATGGCTGATAGGGATCACAATCAAGCAGATCAAATCTATGTGAAATTAGATGAGGTGGTTAGAGAGTTGAAGCTTGTCGGCTATGCTCCTAGTGCCCATTGTGTTTTGGTTGATGTAGAGGATGAAGATAAGAGTGAAGTGGTAGTTTGGCATAGTGAGAAGTTGGCAGTTTGCTATGGCTTGTTGACCCAAAGAACAGGATCATGCATCCGCATAATAAAGAACCTCAGGATATGTGAGGACTGTCATACTTTTATGAAACTTATCTCAAAGGAATACAGAAGAGAAATCATTGTGAGAGATAGGACTAGGTTTCACCATTTTAAAGATGGCAGTTGCTCTTGTAGAGACTATTGGTGATTGTGCTCTGCCACCTCCTCCTTCCAATATTAAATCAAAATTCAAAATTCTAGTGTAGTTGTTGTCTGTAAAGAAAACATTCATGTAGTATGCTGTTCTGTAATTCCAAAACTCTGAGACGCAAAAAGAGTCTGCATATATGCCGTGTCCCTGCCTACTAGGCTTCATGTTTGGTACGAATGCCACTCGAGCTTGATTGCCAACCGGATATCATTAGATATCTTTAAAGCGGAAATGTCGGCAATTGCATGTTTAGCGAACTTTGATTTCTGTGGATGTTTATTAATGTAGAAGTTGTGCATCCTGGGCATTTCTGAAACTGACAGTCAACTACATCAGCTATAATTCTGTCTGGTAACATGGCAATCAGAACTTAGCTCTTCAAAGCTCCTAAAACTTTACAATTGCTGTGTCGCATAAGTACAGTCGTTATCTAAAACTTGTTCGGACTTATGCTGTTCAAAGCACAGGCTAGAAAACAAAAGAATAGTCAAAATCAAGAGCTATTAATTTCACCATGTGAATGCTGCGCAGAAAAACCAAAGAGTTTCTCATAAGGGATGAGACTCTAGAACCGAAGCATTCTGCCGCACACAAGCTCCTCAAGTTGGGACTTTTGCTCTGATCTGCCCAGGATGGTCCTCGAAAGCAGGTAAATACCAAAGCCGTCGATTCATTCGTCCAATTACTACCGTCATCTGGTACTTCAAGAACTCCAGTGCTTTCATTAGAAATCCCGACTCATCCAATATCGAGCTCCTTTTGTACTCCAGAATCAAAGTGCCAGGATCAAGCTGCACAACAGACGCACTCCATTTTCCGTGCACCCAAGAACTAGTTACCTTTCGGATGATATAGCCCATGTTTCCATTGCTCCACTATTGAACAGAAGAAAATATACCCATGAGCGGATGGTACGACACGGACAGAATGGAAAATGAAGCTGAAATGCAAAATCTTTCTCAAGTTTTCAGTTCATCAGTAAGGCATGCAGTGAAAAGAAATAGGCCCTTTGAAAGATTGCAGTTCAGTTTTTCTTTTTTTTTTTTTTGGTAACCAGGAACCTGAAAGGTAGAACCTGGGGGCAACATGGAAACCACCACCCCATGCCTCCGGGTAAGTCATCAAGCAACTCAGTCAGCCCCCTTGCTTCGCAAGGGCTTCGAACTCCTCCCCTCTGGGCGAAAGGATTATAGGAGCCTACCCAACTGAGCCACCATGGCCGATGGTATTGCAGTTCAATTAGTTGCTACAACAAGATGAAAATTAAACTGCAAGCAATACTTCTAGCAATTGCATGGAACATGTAATGGCCTGTACACATTTTGAAGGTCATACAGATTTCTGACCCTCAATTACTTACGTAAGGCCAAGTAACCTCAAAAGATAGAACCTTATCATGCTAACAAAACAACAATTTTCTCAACAGATTTTGTTGCAACTATAGCCATTTCGGATTGTTATTAGCTGTTATTATATATGACAATAGACAAGAAGAAAATGGTGCTGAAATTACCTCTGTGACCCTGCCTCTGATGACCGTGAATGATCTCGAAGACGGGCCGGTTGTGAGAAGCCCAGCAGTCTGCAAAGGCCATCCCCATATGCTCACCTCTTCGGCCATCGATTTGTACAGTGTGCACCTAGAATTCAATAGCAGACCACCCTGCAATACAGTGCTTCATCACTACTTGAATCAGAGTCAATTTTTAAGGAGCAGAGGACCTCAGTTGCATCACTTGAGAATTTCAGTACCAAAGAAATTGGTTTGTAAAATGAAAAAAAAAGAAAGAATTGAACTTTGTTCAAACCTGACTGATCTTCCACGCGGAATTCTGGTCACTGCAATTTGAAACCCTCCCTTCAACCAAACCCCTCAGCTCTCCCTGCAAAAACCTGATCTTCCAAATCGAATCACTTACTCTCCGAGACTCCACACCAATCTGCCTCACCGCATCACTCGATAGCTCGGGCCTTACAGCAGCTGAGACCACCCACCGAAGCCCCCAAATCTGCCATGAATATCATCATGAAACACAGAGCCCACCACAGAAACCTATTCTCCCGCTGCGACCCCGACTCAACCTCACCTTCTTCTTCTTCTTCCCCATCTCCTTCCCCTCACGCAACGCATCAGCTGATTTCGAGCTTGGCAGACTGTCCACCGTCTTCGAGACACTCGACCCCGGGGTGGACAGAACGGCGAGTCGAAGGACACCGGGGCACGACGCCGCGCCGTCGCCTGCGACGAAGGGAGAGCTTAGTGAAGGAGCTCTTCTGGACGCTGGCGGGCATGAGATCGAGGGTCGCGCTGATGCTGGCCAAGCACATCTCGCAGTCGCAGTTGGCGTCCTTCCGGCATCCGGGGAAGTAGCAGCTGTCCCCGGCCTTGGCGGTTCCGTCATCTCGGATCGGCGTGGAGGACGTGTTGGCGGTGGTGGTCCCTGATTTCGGAGTGACCGACGAAGACCACGACGACGACGACGACGACGAGGAATCTGAGAGAAGCCCTTTCATGGCTGCGTTGGATCAGTGCCTGTTGATTGTTTGATTCTCTCTCTGGGTGTGTCGTGTGTTTTCGGAGCGTGTCAGATTTCATGAAGGGGTTTTGAAATTTGAATTCTAACGGTCATCTGCGAGCCTTAATGGTCGGGTTGATGAGTCCGTGCGGGTCGGATCCGGGGAAAATCTCGGACCGACCCGAGTTCCTCTTTAGGGTTTAAGAATATAATAGTAATAGAAAATATTTATTGGGGTAGGTATTATATAAATTAAATGGGCCAAGCAGGAATTTAAGGAAAAAGATCTTTTAGATCTCTTTCCTTTTTTACAATTCCCTTAAATCGAAATATAAGAACTCTTGCTTAAAATTGCTTTTTTTTTTTTTTTTTTTTCGGGTACATAATTCCCAACTATAATAAAAAAAGTTTAAAGCAGTATATGGCACTGATTTTCGATTAGTTATTACTTATTATAATTACTTACAAGTGCGATGGAACCAAGAACCTAAAGCTTGTTACAAAAATAAAATAATTCTAAAACTTAATAAATTAATTATTTGGTGATTTTTGTCATCTTCGTCCAACTTGAGCAATAGCAAATGATAAAATGAGATTTTTACCATATTTTGAGGACATATAGTATAAAACTAAAAAAAAAAAATTTAAAGAAAAATCAGATTACATTCTATTTAATTAAAAGTTTTTAAAAAAGAATTAACTAATGTTTCTGATATTACAAATAATACAAAAGTTACTTGAGGGAATTAATACAAAAAAAATCTAGTTAATGCCTTGGGAAGTCCAAATCAGTTCACTTGGGAAGCACATGCTCTTATTTTGAAATGCAAAGATCTGTTATTGTCCTTCTTAAGTATTCGGGTAGCCCGTACTTAAGATAGGTCAACTCCCATTTATCGATCCCTACTATCTTTTCTTACTTAGTGAAATATTTCATTTTCCAGCCTATAGATACACACACACACATGAATGAAGTACAAGTAAATTTCCAAATAAATTGGAAGAAATAGTTACACATATAAATGCATTAATAATGATTAGTCACAAATCATACCCAAGGGAATGTCTTAACAGTTCGAGGCTGGTTCCTGCTCCATGATGTGGATGATATAATAGTTGTTGTCCTCTTCTTTATGTTGAGTACGTTCGGCTGGAGTCAAGTTTTGTAAAAACCAATCATGCCTTACCACTTTCGTTTCTAAATTGACAAACTTGACCCATTGTTTTCCATGATCTCTTGTCCAGCATTAAACATGGATTTTGATGGTGACATAGACGTGGATGGAGGCACCATGTCACAAACCATGGTGGAAAGCATTGGAAAGTTGCAGCCCTCTCCTCTTCCACTATATTAGAATGTCAACATTATCTTTATCAATTCTTTTAATGTATTAAAAGTGATTTGTCACAAGTTACATCTCCATTGAATTTTAATAAATGAAAACGAAGAGTTAGCAAAGAATACTGAAGTATTCCTCTTCTTACCAACTAGAGACTATAAAAATTTCGAGGCACTATTCAATGAGGGTGTCATCTCTGTTCATAGAGAAAAATTTATTTTGTCAAATCAACCGAAAGATTCAACGTAGATATTTCGAGGCCAATTCCTCATCATCGCCAATATGTCTACCATTTGGACCTCCTCACCAAGTGCAATTTTTTTTCTTTAATATGGAACAATAAGAGTCTTGAATCCCTCTAATATAACCTTCATTTAAAGATGATAGACACTAAAAAAGCAAGCAGTATGTCTCTGTAATATTTGAGAAATTTCGTCTTCATAGCCCATATTGTTTTGCTGAAGAAGCGATCACCCTTCTTGTTCGCCAATTCAACGAACATAATGTATAGAAATGGAACGATTGATTGTGTGATTGATATTTGTCGGTGCTCAAAGCGGTCATTGCATCGCTAAAAACCTACAATAGCTCCTAAAAACTATAACAACCATCTAAAGTGTTACTGGAGTGTTTTGCATATCCATTTTCTCGTATGTCTATTTAAATATCTTGTATGTTAAACTCTATCTCGTTCATACTTTCACCAAAAAAAAAAAAAAAAAGTTTGTCTTTCCTATGTAGTATACGGGACCCCCAACTCTTGATGTCTGAGTGGGTCAATTCATGGGGCCAACCCATGTATGATGGTTACAAAATTGTAAAATTGGATATGTAGGTAGTAAGTACATTTATCCCTTCAATTTTAAAATGAATAGAGGAAGGCATCCTATCGATCGTTGCGGCCGTGGTCTCTGGTGAGCAATGAGAAAGGTAGTGAAAGCAATCAGCGGCGGCAGCGGCAACCAAGCTAAGCCAAGGTATGATTTTGGTTGCTTTATTGAGTTGAAAAGGAATTTTGAATTGCAACAGGGGTATTTTGCAGGAAAAAATAGATGACTATTTCGCAAATAAAAAAGATAATGTTAACTAAATCTCAGGTGCGAATTATTTTCTGACTGATATATGAAACTCAAACGAATTAAAATTTGTTTTGGAATTATCCTATATAATTAAATTCAAATAGTTAGTTGAAGACTCATGCTTTAAAAATTATTTTTGTGCTTTTGAGTTTGGGATATATTCACCCGAATAAATACATCTACTCCTTTTTAAAAGTTATTTTCGTGCTTCAAAAAGTAGTTTTTTTTCCTTTAATATATATGAATTGCTTTCTATATGTGTATTTTCTCACTTGCATATTTTTAGACAATATCGAAAGTAATCGAATACTAACAAAGGTATGTTCGAATTTCATTAAATACTCAATTCAAGAAAAAGAATTACATGACATCGCGCATGTCACTGAAAATTCGAAATACGATTAATGTAGTTCAAGATTATTGACCTTAAGAACTAGAGGTACCACAAAGCTCGAGCGTCATGTAGGACTCGATCTCCTCAGGGCCACTCCTAAAAGAATGACGACCCATCTATTTAAATAAGGATTGAGTCATTCAGGACTCTCCTCACAACGTGTATTTTGTATGTCAAGATTCGGCATACGATCACAAGAAAATACAGAATCAAAGTGAAAAAAAGGAATCGAGACACAAGATTTTTATCCCGATTCACCCTTAACTAGGGATATATCTAGTAAATGATTTCATTATAATTAGCATCTCGCACTTCTCTATTACATCATTCAGTTACAAGAAAAAGAGATTAATCTATATCTAGTAATTATTAATGGATTTAGGCCTAAACTACCAATAAAATATGGGCTTAAACTATAAAAGCCCTCTAGCGGCTTATGCGTGCTACCCCGTGACCCCCATCAAAGCGGCCTCCCTAGACCCCCACTGCTCACTAGGGCTATGCAAAAAAAAAATAAAAATTGGGAATTGTTCGAAATGGGATCGGACCGACCCGGGAATTGACGGATTCTATGGGGACCGCCCAGTTCCCAGGTTCCAATTAACCAGAATTTATGAGTACTAGTCTCGATTCCCAGTTCAAGATGTGGAGCCGCTTGTTTAGACCAGATTGGTACATATATATACAATTTTTTTAAATAAAAAAAGTTTAACTTTTCAAATCGAAATCTTAGTTTCCTCTTTGTTTCTCTCCATTCGTCGCCTCACTCATCTTGCAATCTTACCTTCCTCTCTCATTCTCACTCTCAATGGGCTCTGACCTTGTTGATCCTTTTTTCACTCTTACTCTAGATCACCTCTGGCCTCATTGCTCTATCATTCTTTCTCTTGGTTGTTTCTGACCTCCAACCTTGTTCACTCTCAAGTCTCGTGTCTCTTTCGAAGTGAGGACATTTCGATCAATTCCATGTACCCATTGAAGAACTGGATTGGATCGGAGATCAAGTTCCCAAGATAGTTTATGGAATCAACAAACGGTTCTTGATTTCAATTTTTTTAGAGTTAGTCCTTAGTAGGGAGTGCTTGATTTCAGGGAGAGAACCACCCACTCTAAAATAGATCACCCCTACTCTTCATTAGAAAGTGGAATGCTCGTGCCATCCTATCAATGAGCAACACCCCAACATAGTGGAGGCAAAGTTCTTGTAGTCATATATATGAAGGACACCTTGCCCTTGGCCGCCCCGTGGCCACGTGGAGGCAAAAAAGAAAAAAGAAAACAAGAACAGAAAATTCGGACAGACACGAGTCCCCCGAAGAGAGGAAATTCTCCCTTTTATGGTGATTGCGTTTCAGTCTCAAACTCAAAATAGGAATCCAATTCGAGATGCCGCGGCTTTATCGAACGGTGCAAAGCCGGACACAGCAGTGGCCAAATGGCCACGCAATCGAATCATGTCCTGCCCACACAAATGTTGATGTCTCACCGGTTTCTGCCTTGTCTGAATTGACCCCTCATGAACAAGACGATCTCAAAACTATATCACATGGGGAATCACATCCTAATAATTTTGTCTACTGACGTCGTACTCCATGTTGGCTTTTCGGATGGGATTGAAAGCCTACATACATAAATAGCGAGGAATCCATTGTATTGAGACAATTGGAAGTTTCAACTCATCGCCCCGTGATTTTCTTTCGAGGTTGACCGCCCAAAAGGATACGATGAACCGGCGCCGAAGTTCATAGACACATGTAGAGATGATCGGACATGACATTTGAAATAACTTTACCGACAAATTAGGGCTAGGCTTTCGAGGGTTTGAGTTTATATTGGCTAGAACGTGTTAAAGCTTGATGTGTTATTGTGCGTGCAAGTGTTATTTCATATCTCGTTTCTTGCATGCATGATGATAATCTACCTCGAAGGAAGAATATATAAAGGCTTGAATGTAACAAATGATAAAGGTCAAAATCAACACATAAATTACAATTCAAACTTCAATAGTGAATCGATTATATCCCTATTAATGTTATTTACTTCTCCGATTAAACACTCTTTACATAATTGTAAATTGTGAATAGGTAGACTAACTTCATCACACTATTTTTATATATGGATTCCAACTAAAGCGAGATACCGCGTTCTACAAAATCTTGATGGGTCCACTTATCATAATGAGAATTAAGAAATTATTATCTCAAATTGATTTAATAAATTTATTATTATTTAGTAAAATAAAAATATATTATTTATTGGATTTAACCCCCTTAGGGGTAGAATGATTTTTCACCAGGACTTTTCTAGGAGGGTCATTGCGCCATGACTCAATTGTAATTGGCACAATGCTATAGTTCACATACTTTGACTTGGTGGGATAAAATATTATTTTCCTGTCCAAATTATTGAGTTTCGGTCTACCAATAATGGATTTAGCATGTGTAGCATATGATGGTGGTCTATCTCGATAGGTGAGATCCATGATTGAAACCAGGACCCTGATGGTTAAACCTCGTGCTAAAGACAAAACGAATTATTGCAACATATAACATAATAACCTAGTGGGGGAAAAATAAACATTTTCAGCTTTAATAATTGAAGCCCATGTCATGATGTTGAATCAGTCCTTCCTTTAGTGAAACGACATTTGACTTATATTATTGTAAGCTCCTATATTTACCCTAGATATTCTCAACCTTGCCATAGAAGAAAACACAAATAGTGAATTCTTACCAAGTCATAGAAAGAAATGTCAAGAAATAGAGGAGATATATAATGATTTCTTGCTTTACTAACTCCGTTATGCATCATCAGTGCCAATGATCGCAAATCTTTTTTGGTATGATGCAGACTAAAATGTCAGTGGAAAATCTGAAGAAAATATTGAGCTAGAAAATTTGGGAAAAAAATTAGAAAAATAAAAAAGAGGGTTTTGGAAATTATTTGGAAAAAAAGAAAATAAAAAAGAAAATGAGAGGTAGAACTAGAAACAATCACATCCCAGGAACACTTGGGGTACAGAAGCAGCCAAAATTCCAGGGCTCAGAAGAAGCCTCCACTGAATTCAACATCCCCTGTACAAGACAAAAGATGATAACTTTCTCCATTTTTTTTCTTTTTTTTAATCCCTTTTTGGTTGGGTTTTCAAGAAAGCCAAACCAAGATCAGGAATAGCTAGGTTTTTCTCTGCTTTCTGTTACCCTCAATCAGTACAGTGAGTATGGTGATTCATCACCAAATTTGGGAGGTGCTGGTTGATCTTGAGTACTTCTTAGAAGACGAAGAAGAAGAGGAAGACAATGAAGAAGAAGAAGAAGATGATGAAGACGACAGATCGCCAGACCTCCTCCTCAGCATCTGCCTCATCCCATCAGCGACCCTGAATGCAGGGCTGGACTTGTACTTTCTGCAGAAGGACATGTGAGCTCCCACGGCTTCTTCAACCCCGAATGGCTTCTTGTTGTTGCTGTTGGCTCTGTTTACTTCGTCCCGCACGGCCTCCGAGCACAACCCACAGAGCCATTTGCCTTCAAATTTGGACTTCACTTGGGATATGTAGTCTTGTGTGCAGTCCTCCTTCAGCCCACAACACTCGCACTTCACCATTTCAATCTCCATACTCTGTTCTCGTTCCTCTCTCTCTCTCTCTCTCTCTCTCTCTCTCTCTCTCTCTCTCTCTTCACCTTCCGGGTCTTCTTTTCTTTGTAGGGTTTGTGTTTGGGCGGTTTGAGGACTTTTTTTCCCAGAGAGACTCTCAAAAGTCAGGAGCTCGAAAGTGATCAATTTGGGAGACTCTGCCGCAAATTGAGGATGCGCTTTTATAGTTGGGCTTGACTTATGCAAACGAGAGAGAGAGAGAGAGAGAGAGAGAGAGAGAGAGAGAGAGAGAGTGGGCATGGGGGAGAGCAATGAATGATTTCTTTACAATTTTTTTTTTGTTTCATTTTTCACTGACCCATTAGGGTTGGTGCCTCATCACATGAGATAGTTTTTGGTGTATTGAAAGTAGTGCGAAGCTCTGAATCTCTCGAAGAGGAGGAAAACGTTTTTATAGCATTTTTTTTTCTTTTGGTTCATAACATTTTTAGAGCATATGCGTAGAGTAAATTGAAGAAGTTGGTCTAGGGCAGTGTCAAATAGGGATAAAGTCACTCTCAATTTCTATACTTATAATTTAAAATTGCCCTTCTACCTTTTTTCCCTACTCAAAATGGCCGTTATTCTTTTATAAACAATTCATAGTCATATACTTGTTTAATTTGATTGGTGTTAAGGCTTATGATTTGCTCAAATTTCTCACATGATGCCAAATAAGCGCTCCATCAGCAACAATCATCAAAGAGGCGGGCGCCACCTCGAGGTGGTGGTGATCGTTGTCACCTGGGGGGAGGAGTTTTGGGTTAGAAAAATTTAACATCATTAAAATCATATTAGCAAAATCAATCATCAAATTCCTCTATGGATGTGAATATAACTCTCTTGTTAAAATAATCAAAAGATGATTTTGAAATTCTAACAAAAATATAAGAACTGATAAGATTTTTAATTGCTAGCAATTCCACCGTCTTATGTGAATCACCATAGATTTTTCATCTCTTGGCACAATTGTCGAATCATGTGCTCTCTCTTAATCTTGAATACAACTATTTGAAATATTTGTTGTTGTAGAGAGCCAAGAGGGTTTTTTTTTTTTTTCAAATTAAATGAAGTGGTTTGCGCCCATTGACCTCCTTCGACGCCGCATCCTAAACCATGAACAAGGTATTTTGTGCAGATTATATGGAATAAGATGGTTTTGTACTCATTTATCTTGTCCAGACCATTTATACCTAGACTCAATTAACCTTTCATTAAAAGTCTTGTTTAATTAGCACCTCCCGTCTGTCTCCTTTTACAATGCAAAATTCAAATATTTGATCTTGATAATTTGTCTTCAAACTTCGAAAATTTATACCATTATAGGTAGTTTACAAATTACAATGTCAAAATTTCAGCAGCACGGTCTTTCGATGTCAAATTGTTCACCAAGCAATGGTGTTTACTATTTATCAAAGTGAAATCATAAGCAATTCGATAATTTGCTCGGTTAACCATCTCATAAGAATTTGAAAAGTCACGCAATAAATCAAAACGAATTAATTCAATAACAAGTTCTTAATAGTCCTCAAGTCATTTTCCTATCGAATGCTTTTTACATTTGTTGCTTTCCAAGGCGAAAGCAAAAGGTTCTAAATTTCCCCAAAGCTTAAAATAACTAGAGAATTGGTGTAATATCCAATTTTAATAAGCATAATTGTCTTCCTCGCTTAACACCTCTTTTCAAACAGCATGTTTTGCATTCCATTAAGTTTTTTTTTCATCGAGCAACAGTATACATGGAACATCTATTAGAGATTATTCGGATGCTCAAAACATTTAGCACAAACATTTTTTATGTATTGCCTGCAACATATTAGACAATAATTGAGAGAGAGAGAGAGAGAGAGAGAGAGAGAGAGAGAGAGAGAGAGAGAGAGAGAGAAGTCTAGCGGAGAAGGCAGCCATAATTTACTCCAGGGAGAGAGAGAGAGAGAGAGAGAGAGAGAGAGAGAGAGAGAGAGAGAGAAGTCTAGTGGAGAAGGCAGCCATAATTTACTCCATGTTCTCAGGGACATGGGCAGTGGAAAATGAGACAATGTGGTCAGGGGGGCCTCATGAGTGGCCTTTTCTAAGCATTTTATAGAGCGACACAGTTCATCAGGCCATAGAAAATTCATTAGGTTACATGTTCTTCTCCTCTCTCCTTTGTCATTTTGCAAATGCATTGGTAGTTGGAAACTCCTTATAGTTATTCTATTCTCACCTTTTCTTTCGCCCCCTTTGACGGTTACTTTCAGTTGAACCGGTCGTTGTTTGGCTTTTTTCTTGGCTTCGCTCCACCAAGCCATGGCTCGAGCTTCTGGCTCAGACATATGTTTCTATTTTCTTGCTTAATTTCTGTTTTGTCCCTCGTGCAAATATTAAGTCGTTTATAATGCCAGATTTTATGCGCATATCACATTATCAAGAGTAATGGTTAGGCGAAAAAATCATTGTCGATGGACATAATGAAAATTTTTATTGGATTCCGGTTCTTACTTTTCGACCGATATTGAACCACCCCTTATTATACCTCGAAATTTTTCAAAGGATGCATTAAGTGAGAACAAGAACAATTCATAGGTGACATTTTTCTTTCTTCTTCAGTACAAGGATGAGAAAGTCTGTAGCCAATAACCTTCCTCAAGCTTGAAATATCGCATATGTCGTAAACTATTTTCTAAGTGATAGGCTCCTAAAGGGACTCAAGGATGGGCAAGCCCTCCTCAATAAATGCAACCCTTTTTCCCTCTCTTGTGAGGTTTTATAGGATCATTATTAACTATTTCAAAAACTCAAACATTTTAAATAAATACGTAATTTATTATTTAAATATTTGATCACTCCCCTTTATACTTAGTCTATTTTTTGTTTTTTGCTTAGTACTACTATATGTAAAAATATCTCATTGGGGAGGCCAATAGGACATGAAAGATTCGACTCAAAATATCTTGCTCTAATATCATCTGAGGTGGTATGGTATCACTGCCAATTATTTTAGAATCTTAAATTTTTCAGAGGCATATATGAATTTATTACTTAAATTTTCTACCACTTTATATCTACATCCTGATTTCTCAAAGGGGAAAGAGAAGCAACAAGGTTGCTGTACACTTCGGACGGTTGAATGTAATTCTAAAAGGGGAATCGATTCTACAATAATTGATGACCCTCTCCTTCACCTGCTTTTTGTCTTGTATTGGGCAAATGATTGTTTTTCAATGTAGAAGGTATATATTTTTTTCATGTGACTTTTGATTTGTAGTCAGAATCGTTTGGTCCTTTTGCACGTAAGGGCATTTTCATACCCATTTCCCCAACCCCGCTTTGTTCACATCCCACCCTTCGCCATTTTCTCTTGTCCTCTCCATTGACTTGCGCATGTAAAACCCTTCTTCCTTTATTAAACCTTTGCTAACACAAATTGAAAATTCATGTGTTTGGTCATGTTGGACCATCTCGCATCACTTTCTTGTTGAGGCGATTCTTTCTTTTCTTTTGGCAACACCATTGAAAAGGAAATATATTGATTGCTCAAATTAGATGACACAATGCCTGAAATTTCCACACCATGTTGAGTTGCTTAACGAGTAGGGCATTGAGCGTGCTTAACCCACATACGACTTGGGGTTGCTTTCTCCATCGCTTTAGTTCTCCATCACGTCATCTTTTGCTCGACAATTTTGTCAAAAAGAGTGTGCTTGAACTTGGGATATGGCTCTTCATCATTGGCTGAGTTTCGTTCGTCCAAATTTGTACTCGGACGGTTCCCTTAGGGCTCCATACCCATTCGATTTGACCGATGACTATTGTCCGAGTAAGGCTGTTTGGTACTTAAGTCTGTGGTATTCTGTCAACAACAACAACAAGAATAATAATAATAATAATAATAATAATCATAATAATAATAATTCAAGGTGATAAAGGACTCTTGATGGACCAAATTTTTATTACATGTATAGCTGCGGCCTTTTGCCTACCTTGTAACCCTAGTATCTATCGGAAGAGAACCACGCTCAAGAGATATATGCGCATGGTCCACTTACAGAGTGGGGATTTTGATTGAATCCCCAGTACATGGATCGCAATCATTCCATGAATGTCAAAACCACGCATGATCTCACCACAATCTAATCATCAAGATTGATTTCAACGTAAGCAACAATTGAAAAGGACTCATCAATGATCAGGCGCAGTCATGATCTATCATATGGACTATGCATTGCCTTGCACTTTCAGAAAAGGAAGAAAGAAAGAGAAATTATTTTGCCCTTGACTTTCTCGTGCTTTAGCTCAATCTTATCCAAGAGACCCACATGATGGAGGTTAAGGATAAAGGACTCCTATGATTGCATAATTGCAAATTTTGAAAGAATGGAATCAAGTAATTGAAGAGATTGCGGTGAAGATCTCAAAGTTATCTTTGTATTGACTTGCAAGAGAGCAAAAACATGTACACGAAAAAAAAAAAACATAATTATTACTTTTATCTCTTGAAGAAGGTAGTACAGGAATACACGTAGGTGCTCATGGAATCATGCATTCACATTGAAAAAGCTGAAACTATCATATCTAAGGATGGTCCCACCTTCACTATTGGTGTGCATGCAATGTGCCTATTATTTGGTTCAGCACTTGCAGTTTGCAAGTTGCATTCACCAATTAGAACCAATCATTTCTCCTCCATTTTCATCCTTACCCAAAATCATTAGAAAAAGTAAAAAAAGCCAATAGAAAGGTCACGTTTTGAGTTCATATTGATCCTCTTAAGCTTTTCAGATTATTATCTGCATTTCAAGGAACATCTGAACATACTTGTATATGACCTAGTCTCCATGAGCCCTCGTACTATTTTTTTTTTTTTTTTCTTTTGGGTGACTTCGTCTCGACAAGTGAACACTATAAACACAGAAGCAGCCAATGACATATCCCTTCTAGAGAGCGGCAACTATGTCCTGGCCTGCTCTATATTTCTCTTCTTTTTTCGAATTTGAGCTTGTCTCCACATGCCCTCATGCCGTCATCTCTTCTAGTTTAATGTAACTCAAAATGAATTCTCATTTTCCTGTGTTAATTCTCTTTGATAAGGGGGCTTCAATTCAAGTAGATGGGAGGCCTACAAATCCAAGGCCTTGTTATGCAATAGAATCTCATAATTAGATCATCGGATTCATGTCATAGCACCTGACATTTGCATATTATTAGATTCTAGGGTTTCGGGTAAGAATAGTGAGAGGATCTAAAATTCTCTTACCTCTTGTTTGCTAGCAAATATAGCCCAACCCGAGCGATTTAGATTGATTAGACTCAACTTCGTCCCTATTCTCCCGACAGATGAGACTTTAATTAAAAGGTCCAAGCAGAAAGAAGAGTATCACTACCTCTTGTTTGATGCATAAACAAATAGATTATCTGGGATTTTCTCACTTTTGGGGTTAGTGCTTCGTTTAAAAATAAAGGTTAATCAAAAACGGTTTCAATGCTTGAAATCTTAGTTACTATCCAAGCAACTTGATCATCTGAACCTTCTATGTGGTATCGGGTCTTTTGACGCATTAATTTACGCAATTGAATCCTTCTGTGACTTGTCTGCGACAACTTCATCAATTCGCTCTTGGAGCACTGCCAAAGTCAGGGGCAGAAGAAAGAGAAGGAGCCTCTCCATGGCAAAAAGTTTCTACATGCAGTCAATGCATGAGAGTTCACTGCATTTCAATTGTTTAAATGTGTAGATTCCTCATGGAACTAAGACTATCTAATGAATAAGATGAAGTGAGTTCATATACGCCGAGCATATATAAAACTTGCTCCTCCATAATTAATAAGAGTTGGCCAATTAGACTTAGAACTAGTGCATGCTTATCAGTTGGCCCTCAAAAGTAGTGGCTAGGGGATGGTCACAATCCTCACATTAGCCCAAGGTGATCAACTCTATGATGAACTCCCTTCCCCCAAAACTGAAACCTTTTATATCTAGGAAACCACATGCCATGTCAACATGGACTGATACTTTTTAATAATTTTTTAAAATTAAAAAATTATCATAGTTATCAAAAGTAGATAATAGAAGAAACTGATGCTACAAGTTTAACAAAAAGACTCAATTGCAATAAAGGGGGAAAAAGGGACTTAAGAGAATCAAATTCCATGTTAATTGAGAATCAACGATGACTATGGCTATTGGGGCTCCTCTTTTCTTTCACTATGGCCCTTTTTAGGACAAAATTGTGAGCACATGGGTCGAATTGGACAATAGCTTATGATGGGACCTAAAGTTCTTCTTTTCTAGTCTTATTTGACTTCATTACATGCACCTCCTCATGCACAATGATAGAAGTTGAAATAGGATTTTCTTTCCCTCTCTTCAAAATAACATGAACCCCCACCCCCCACCCCTCCCCCTTCTCTCTCCCTTTCCTCCTCTATTTCTCCAAACCAAACAAGCAGGTACAATCTTCTCTCCAAACTATTGGTTGGCCATCAAATGGGTCCACGAAAACCAAGAAGTGCCCTAGCATGTGGGTTCTTTCGTGTGTTCAACTCGAAGAAACCCCACAAACACACACCCGTGTTTTCTTATAAAGGAGTAATTGTCATCATCAAGAGGCAATTTTCCTACATGTGAGTGCTTGTGCTTGTCCGGTAGATCTCCCACATTTCCAGTGGCCACAGGAGCATTTCATGTCTCTTTCTTTGTGGTCTCCAACAGCAAACCCTGTCCCTCTTGAGACTCAAACTCATACAAAAGCCTAAGCTGCACCATCAATTTGGATTCAGATCTTCTCCACCAGCAATTTTCTTTCTCATTATTATTTTTTTCCTTAAAGTAGGGCAAAGTCTTGTCTCGGGTTGATAATTAGAACATGACCATTTACTCCACTAAATTTATATGATAAATTAAGGATATCTACCATTCTTAATTAGCAGAGGATAAATTCACTCATCCTTGCAATATAAAAACATGATATAAGAATATGTAGACCTTATATTCCCAAAAAGACCTTATCTTCCCAAAAAGCAAATAAGTGGTGATGTGTCACAATCTCAAAAGAGAGTTAATTGATAGGATCCAAACTCATAAAGAGGACGACCTATTATATAAGTAGTTTGTTCAATTTTGTAAAGTACTGCAAGAGCTAAGTTTACAATGTCATTCCATTCATGAGTTGCTTGTGGAAGTATGTATTATATAATTGGCAAGTCGACGTTGTAACATTATCCTAATGTGATGTTTTTCTTTATCCCTGATTGGAGGAAGTTTTGATTGGTTGAAGCAAGCACAGGCCGAAGTTTTGCATATGGAAAATGTTGACATTTATAACCCATTAATCAAACGCTTGGTTGGAGGATGACACAATATAGGCCTTTCTCCCATTGTTCCATTGTTATTAGAAAAAGAATCACTAATAATCTAATAAAAATTGTCAAATTCGTAGAGAGAGTGCGATTTCACAAATTAAGAAACTTGAATTCCTTATTTCATTCCTAATTACCAAAAAAAATGTTTTGAAATTAAAATGTGGAAGTGAAAATTTGAAAATGAAGATCTCAACCGGATCTTGAGTAATGAGAGTTATCAATAGAAATATTGCGTTCAAACTGGCCGGTCGCTCTTACTAGCTCCAATAGACACATCAACACAAACTGACCAAATTCGAAATCGAAGGATTTTATTTACAAAACTCATGCAAGTTGAAAAAAATTAATTAGATAAATTAAAAGTTTAAGGACTTGATTCAAAAACATGTGCAGAGTAAGGGAGCAAAGGTAGAATGTTACCTCTAAGTTACATGCACACTTGGGTTGAGGGTATATTTTGTGGCTTCTAGCCAGAAGGGCGCTTGGCTTGGCAGTCTCAGCCAAGCCACTGGGATCAAATAATTTATTACATAATTCACATGTATCTCAATAGTTTTTCTATATGAGTTTGGTTAGCCGCACGTATATATATGCACATATAATGCGAACATATCCAAATAAATTTGCTATATAATATATATACTTTTTCTTCAGCTATCATATCACACCCTCAACAGGATTGGCTCCACGCCCTGATCGTGCACAGGGTCAATGATTTCTCACATGGGGCCTTGTCTGTTTCTCCCGTCATCATATGAACTAATGTAATGAAAAAAAGAACATAAAATATTAATAAATGAATTAGCAAAAGGAAAAAGAGAAAAAAAATTTGGAGGTATCATCATAAAATAAAGCCTTCACATGGCTGCCCACATGCATCCACTTTAACTCTTGACTCTCATTTAAGGATCTTCCTCTGTACTCATCTAACTGCCTCTTCCTCTCCTCCATATCTTCTCTTTTGCTTGCAACCAATCATTTGTCAATTTGCCGATTGAAAATGTGTTGTGTTCATGGGAATGAGGAACGCTGTAGATATTTATAGCCGCACCGAATTGAATAGGGGAAGCTCGCCCTAACCATCCTAAGGATTGGATCGAGTGATTTGACATTTCATTTGGACATGGAAAATTTTATTTTCGAACCATGGTATTCTGCACTCAATAGTGATTTTAGAAATGATGGTTGCCCTATGCGGGAAGTCTTACGCAATGCATGTGAGTGATGTGATTTACGTACATCTATAAAGATTAGTCGAGTCGAAAGATTCTATATCCTACATAAAGAAAAAATGAAAGCTCGTCTTCAACTATCATCTATGTCCACTTTGCCTCCTATAGGATATGAACATCATCCCCAGAAAAAAATGATAATAATAATAATAACTGAATTTAGAAATAGAGATTGTCCTTAACTTGAGAAATTTTTAGCATCATGAATGCTCAAGCATGACCGGAAATCCTACTTTAGGTAGAATGGGTAGTTGAAACAGGAATCGAACGTTAAGTGATGCCTCGATTGACATTGAAGCCTGTCCATTAACCTTGTCAATTGAACCTTGACTTTAAAATCACGATTTATTCACTCAAAAACTTTAAAGATCTAAAAAGTACAAATTGCAAAAAATAAGGTTATACTAACAATTCATCTATTATTAAGTCAAATTGGACACTTGTAATGGTAACTACAACAAATAGATATCACTTCTCCGTTCTGAAGTTGAAGCAATATCAATAACTGTAGACCTATAGTCAGAATTCAATTATCTTGGGGAATCCGATTAGTCTAACTTGTTGTCATTCCAATTTATTTTAACTCCATTTATTTCGCGAAAAAATGAAAAAAATTGAAAAATAGTTTCCCAAGACTGATTGTTTGTATCGTTTAAAATAATTAGTCGATGAAAAATATTTTCATTATTAACAATAATTTATGTCTAATTTTTTAACAATGAAATACTTTTCGTTTAATTATTTTTATTTTATTTTTAAATTATTTATTTTTCACAAAATAAATGCACCCTTTATTTGAAAAGGTACTTAAACAAATATTATTACTAACTTCTATTTTCCACTGGGAGAATCATCACCGATCTTCTCTAGCTTTGACTACCTTTTGCTTGAACCTTAAGTCCGATCCATGTGCTACCATATCAGTCTAAACCTAAACACGTTGAATGGGTATTCCGATTGTTCTCTCTTCCAAACTGGCCGTCCACCAATTTCTTAAACGTTTTCTTGGCCAAACCCTACTTCCCTTTGGCCCCCATTGGGACAGCGGTTTATGGATTCCACTTTTGTGATTCTGTGGACCGGTTTGGAAGTTATTGAATTCTCTAGTGCTTGAACTTTATGTTTTAAAAATTGGCTCAATCATTTGAAACTCAACCACCCATTTCAACTTCCAACTCCCACCATATTAAATCTTCTTGGAAGGATGATATTTTGGCCTCGACCCATGAAACCCTAAGTGCGAAATAATGTGGTACATACATATTTGGGTACTATATCTATATATCATGATTGAATATGGAATTGTTTTGGATAAACATTGCGAACTCTATTAAAGGGCCCATGCTGGAAAGAGTTGAATGCACTGCGAAAATCGGAAACAAAAAGGAGAGAGGAGAGATCAGAGAATCTGAAATGCCAAAAGATGAGGAGTGTATATTCATATATGATTATGACGTAATATGCTTAGAATGCATTTGTTCTAGAAAAAATAAATGATTTAGAAAATATTATCACTTGTATTACTTATAAAAATAAATCAATCAAAAATTTTCATAATTCATGAAAAATTTTATATATAAATTGTTATCAATGGTGAAAATATATTTTAATAGCTAGTTATTTATAATGAGATTGTGACATAATACACTTAGGCTCCGTTCATTTTACGGAAAATATGATATTTCTAAAAAATGTTTTTAAGAAGTCATTTTCCAAGAACATAATCATATTTTTCACTATCCGAAAAAGAAAAAATTTCCACCATGCACCCATTTTAATAATTATTATTATATTTTTTAATTTGTCTTTTTTTCCTTTTTCTTTCTTTTTTTTTTATTTTTTTCCTTTTTTTCTCCGTCAACCAGCCAAGGTCAAGGAAGAGGAAGAAAAGGAAAGAAAGAAAAGAAAAAAAGAGAAAAAAATAAAAAAATAAAAACGAAAATTTATAAAGAAAAAAAGAAAAAGATAACATAAAAATAAAATGAAAATTAGTTTGGTGAAAGAAAATGAGTTGGAAATAGTTATGGAAGATGTTTTCTACTTTTGAGAAGTGAAAAACATTTTCCTCACTTTTAAAATTGTTTTTTTTAATAACAGAAAATGTTTTCAAGAAGTTATTTTCTATAAAATGAATAAGGCCTTGGAGGCAAGTGAAATAATCGTAAAAATATTTGGAGATTTCCTGGAAGTCTAGGTCTGATCTATATATGGAAAACAAAGAAAAGTTTCTGCAGTGGTCAGTATCTTTGTAGTCTTCTCCATGCAAAACCAATTTATACTAGCCTATCATGTGTGTGCATGAATGCATGTCTTTCTCATGAGCAAAATTTATTCAAGTACTAAGAACAATGCTGGAGATATTAAGACCGACACATTGAATTGGATTATTAAATGATACGACAAATCACCGTTAGATGCTTAGATGGGTGCATCAATTTAAATGACCATTCACAATTTGTCAGATCGCCACCTAGTCAACCCATTTAGTATACCAATCTCGGTGTCTCTAGCATTACTCACCTGCTTGTTAGGCTCAACTACAATTTAAAAGGTGATTACTGGATCCAATGTATTGTCCCCGATAAAGATACGGTGCTTTTACAAGCTCTCGAGGAACTGTCTTTGGTTCCTAACACTTGGATAATTGGTTAGAAAGACGATGATGAAGCATAAGATGAAACCACCTAACTATTTATTGTCCGACAGGTTTTATAGTTACCCAACATTTATGTGAGCAGGTCTTCCATAAACAAAACAAAGATAAGAAAATTGAAGACGGATAGGACAAGTAACCAAAGCACGAACATGTGGCCTGACCAGGAACCTCAAAAGCTCATTGGCACATGAGATTTGTAAGGAAGCTTGAACATGCCATCATGGGAAGTTTGGCCTTTAGTGAGGCCCTAGCGGATCAAATGTTGAAGTTTTTGAAGTCATGTTCAGTTCAGTCCCTAAAAAAATTAAATTTGGTATGCAGAGAAGGAGTTGGGATTGGAGAGAATGGACAAGACAATGGATAAGTCGGAGGACCCACCACGTGGTGTTGTCCAATGAATCGTCCACAGGAGACAAGTGTCCTGAAAAATTGGGCTATTGAGAATGACTCATGAGTTTGTGAACACCATGGACTTGGCTTTGCACATTTATGGACTTGTCAAGTGGGCAATATGTGGACTGTTCTTTGGATATATTATTATTAATTTTGTTGCTCATCAACAAATGTAGAAATATGGCCTCTTTCCTGCTCGTGTTGTTTGCCTTATCCTCTATTTGCAGCTTTTCCTTGACACCCTTCCACTCGATTTGATGCCTATGTCCTTTTGAGTGCAAGTTTCTTTTGTACCGAATCCTTGTACATCTGCATAGCTCTTGGTTCAAAAGTCAATGTACTTCTTACTTCTCACCAAAAAAAAAAAAAAAAAAAAACAAATGTAGAAAGAGACCTTGTAGGTGCCCATTTTGTTCCAATTTGCAATCAAACCAATTCAAGTTTCAATTTAGTATGATGTTTATTCAGAGTATCGCTAACTAATTTCCACTCAAATTTACTAACGTAATTAAATCATTTGCCCAAAGTACATTGGTTTTGTCACATCCTATTAAGTAGAATCATCCAAAATTGTATTATCTAGAATATAGTTTATTCTCTGTGGATAAATTTTGCTAATTTAGATTAATCACATCATTCTTTTCATTCTTAGTTAGATAAATTCGATTGAGTTATATAAACTAGTTCCTTAAAATTAAATTGGAGATATTTTTCGTTTATCCTTTTTGAAAATATAAGTATAACAAGAGATGGAGCTTGTGGACTACGAATCAACATGAATTATTGTTAGCTCCGGCTTTAATATGGGGAAGACAAAAAAGACAAAAAAAAACTATTTTTAGAGTGGGTTATTGGGCTCGGGTTCACTTTTTCGAGGTCTAGTGTTCATGTCCGTAAATTAATAATAAAAATAGAAAGGAGGCAAAACCGACATTCCTACTAAACTCGGTAGAAATTTAAAATGTACAACATGTTCATATCACCCTCATGCGGCGTTCCTAAATGCGGACTGAACCCAGTTGCATGGTGCCTTAGAAGAAAAAACGAAATGAAGGCCCCAATATGTTGCAGAAATGGGCTTTTACAGGAACTGAAAATTTTGTTTATTTCGTAGCAAAAGAATAATTCAGAGAACACATTTTTTTAAAAAAATAATTGCTTATATTGTTTACAAAAATATTTAAATAAAAAATATTTTCATTGGCCACGAAAATATTTAAACATAAATTGTTGATTATTTCAAATTATACAAAAATCATTTTTAGAAAAATATTTTTCAAATTATTTATTCTTCGCAAAATAAATGAAGACCTAATTATGTATCTTTATTAGGAAGACCCATTCTTTTTAGCTTCTCATTTGGAGCCCATTTCTTCTTCTGGCTGTTGGTATCACCCACCAGGATCCGAAGGATGAAGTTCCTCGGTCTATTTATTGAATAATATATTTTAGCTGTTTGACAACAACATTATTATTGACATTAGTGACAAATTATGATGCACACCCACATGAACTTTAGACCGCGAATATATCTATAACTACATTTATATCCATACTTATATTCATGTAAAACTTAAATTAAAGCAAATGCGAGTGAGCTTGTCTCACTTTTTGTTGGGAAAAACAAATATCAAAATTTTATAAGATTTACGCATCAGTTTTCAAAGGAATTTTCCATGAGATAATACGTTCAAGTTCTCTGCTCCATCTCCCGTTATTCTTCTCCATAATCAGTCATAATAGAAGTATCCTTGGGCTTGATTTACGTGAGATTCTTCCCATTATCTCCCCATCAGTTCTTTCCATAACGACTGGTAGCAATTATAAGCTCTGCAAAAGGCGTTGATTGTGTGATTGAGGAGACATTAAACTCCTCGAGGGAAAATGTCAACCCACTTCTTTTTTGACTTCAGGTTTCCTTGGATCGTTAGACCACAACCTCGTCCTTCATGTGTTTCTCAGATTGAGGTTGAGAAGATGATGAATAGGTAGCTCGCTTGGATTACATTCGCATGAGGTCCAACTTCGGCACGAGGTTATACGACACGTCCGTGCAACTTCAGTCGATAGAGACAAGAATGGACCGGGGTTCTTCCCATTGCCCATCTCAAGGGAACAACATCGGATCACTATTTCCAGCTTTGACAGCGAGTTTATGCAATTCACGGTGAGCTCCCAGGTAGATAGTTTCCAGTATCGAGTTCGAATCCCATTTTCGACTTGTAATGTTGTTGTTGATTAGTTGGGCCTATGTTTACAGAGATCCTACGTCTCACTGAAGAGAACAAATTTCTCCAGCTCTGCTATGCACTGTCATGCTTTCGCTGTTGTATGAAGGTAAAAAGTATTCAAATTGAGTAGATTCCCTCTTCCTATTTCCTCACTAGTTTAAGCAATAAGTTTGTGCTAAATCCAAGATTTTCTCATCGACTCCATAAGACATTTGAAGCAATTATAACGCTCAAATGTCTGAGAAATTCGACGAAGTTCTCTACATCCTTAGAGAATCGACGGTGGGTAGTGAGAAATGACGAGGGTTATTAGGAGAATTGGAAATGGAAAAGGAAAAACCGATGCCTCCTTCTATATTCAAATTGACTCTGGCCCTGAATCTCATGTGACTGAAATCAAGAGAGATTTTTACCACTCTAGGACCGCTCAAATTGGCTGGCAACGTTATTTCATAGAGAAGTATGACTCTGTTTGAAGTCTAAACCATGATTTTCCAGGAGCTAAAAGCTTCTGTTCCCACTATTTCCCCAGCTACCAATGGACCATGGTTTCCACGTTCTCTCTATTCCTAAGAAAAATGGCTGGTATTTTACCTGTTCTATCTGTTAAGCATACAATTGAGGACTCAGCAGTTCAAAGCATATGCAATGAGACAATATCATACTGCAATTCGACAAATTGATTGCGAACCTAATTGTTCCAAAATCTGAAACTTTCCTATTATAGAAGAATACGCACCGTGAACGGCATATTTTGCAAGTTGAAAATCTGAAAGCTGCATCAATTTAGCGCACACAATTCTGTAGTGAAAAGTGTCATGCTTTCTTACCGCATGAGGTGAACTCGCCCAGTATTTTACTTCAAGCACCTGCCGCTGAGACGTTGAATATATGAGAGTTTGGGCCTAATAGAACCTTGCAATCCACTTACTACAGTTAGACCCAGATTTTGAAAAAGTCAGCTGCATTTGGAGGAAGAGTGGCTTCACAACTACAGATTGGAATGAGTGGTAGCTGTAGTTCCAGCCAACTTGCCCTCGACTGCGGATACTTGTGATCCTCTCTCTCTCTCTCTCTCTCTCTCTCTCTCTGCATATTCTACAGTAAGTTGAATAATCTAAGAGGGGCTGTGCCCAAACTAGAAAAACTTATTGGCACAAACCACTCAGTTGGACTTCATCTCAATATCCTCATCCTCGCTCAAGGTCGTGTCAAAATCATCCTGCGGAAGGAGGCCGAGGAGAGGCAAGGGCAACAACGAGCTGAGATTGCACAGCACTATCAAAATGGCCAAATTGTCAAACCTGTCCTTGGTGATACCAAAGAGCTGTGTCAGTCCAGCACCGATAAGCCCACCTAACACGCTCCCCGCATTGGATATGGACATGAGAGTAGCAAACAATGTAGCTTCCATTCCCTCTGGACATAGTCTTGCCGCCAGGACAAGGACAGGCATGAAAGAAGCCTACAATGCAAAAATAAGGGGTTAAATAATCTCTCCAATCTCTATATATTAAAGCAAACTCGAAAGGAACCTTAAACCTCAAACTTTTTCCTAAAAATTCCACAATATACCCATGCATTCTAAGAAAACAGACACTGATTACGTATTATCAAACAACGGACAAAATAGTAATTTAAAATGTGAACATTATAATCATGTTATATGAGAAATCTCTTTTAATTTGAGCAATCTTCCTTATACAACAATTTAAAATTATTCCTGAAATAACTCAAACAACATGTTCCCTAGCTGCTAGCACAGAGACTAAGAGTGCAATGGGAGCATCCATTCGCAAAAGGATCACCAATTTTTCCCTTGATACATCTATTCAAGTAGCTATACCTGTAATAGGATCCCCTTTTAGTAGAGTTAGCGAAAGAAATCACTTTATCTACTAATCTCCCCCCCCGGCCACACAAAAAAAAAAAAAAAAAAACTTCTGTCTACTAGTAATTCCTTTTCCTGTTTTCCATATTTAAAGTGTGTACTCTTATCTAGTGACTCAGTAGGATAAATCACTAGTTCGTTAAGTCAGCAGTCAGCACCAGAGGATGAGAATAATGCACTGGTGTGAAAGCAATTAAATTAACACATATTCCTTCGATTGTAGCAGACAGCTGATGCTGTCACATGGAAGTCTCACATTGGAAGATTCATACTATAAGGTTGTACAATAATCTAACAAAGAAAACAAAGCTCAGAAGCAGCACAAGATACAAGAGGCAACAGTATTTGTGCCCCATATTAGGACATTTTAGTCACAAAAATCCGGTTGCCCTGCACAAATATGTACAAAGAAGTGATGTTACGACCCAAGTCTTCTATTGGAGGCACTTCCAATATCGAAATGACATGATATGGATTTGAGAGATATGTTAGAATGCTACATATTGGCCCTACAAATCTCAAGAAACGTATCTGGCCCTATAATTCAACAACTTTCATCATAAAAATTTGAAAAAGTAATAAATGAATTCCATTTTTCACTGAAAAGAGAATATCCCAAAACTGCAAATTCTCTGACCAGCATAATGATAATTTCTTATGTTCATGTCCATGGACCTTCATATAAAACATTATACTAATTAGCCTATATCATAGTCCCCATTTTAGAGCAATAGACCAGCACCAAGGACAACATATGTGGTCGACACCTGTATTTCTAGTCTGACTGACCTAGCACACAATTATTTATGGGCTAAGTGCACTGGGTTGTGCGGAAATGGTGAATGATTAAGATACACCAGCATAATTGAATATATTAGAAACTAATTACCTGGCCCAGAACAGTCAATATTAAGGAGTCGCCAATTGCAAACCATTCATCGCTTATACCAAATTGACGGTTTAAGCCGGTCACAAGGAAAACCTAACAAAGAAAGAAAGCAAGTGATGCAACAAGCCTGGGAATCAGGGCAGCTTAATCTTAACTAAAAACAAGCATGACACCTGCCTGTGTCATTCCCAGCACCGATCCGAATACTGTTGTCACCACAAAGATCTTCCGTAGTGGAACCTTTTTCAGAAATCCATTATAGAGTCCGACACCAAGAAGTGATGCAATGGAAGTGACAAGTTTGACTCGTCCAAGAAACTCCGGAGTGAAACCAAGTTTGTTTGTGCTGAATTCCCAAAAATGTTATCAAAATTGCCATTATGTAAGGAGATGAGAATCCTCCTTCGTCTAGAAGGAAGTGTCGGAATCAAAAAGACCAATCACTTCTGAACTTACGTGAAGTAAAACATAGCAGAATCTGATTGTGGTGTAGCCTGCCAAAGAAAGATGAATAATGTGGGGAGAAGTACATTGGGTTGCTTCACCGCACCCCAAAGCTTTATAATATCCTCTTTTGACTTTTCCAGAAAGCCAGCATCGGCAAGAGGAAGATTCTGTTTCAGTCCTCTTACTGAACCAACCACTGGCTGCTCTTTAACAAGAACAGCTACTGCAGATGTTATCAGAGGAAGCAGGGCTGTAAGACCAAATACAAACCTGGGACACGAGATTGACATGGGAAAATTCAGTTCTTTAGAAGTCGCGAAGGTTGCTTGAAGTGCAACCAGAACAAAGATCAATATTAGTTTGCCAACAAATGAAAAATTCACAATGAGCACCTTACTCCATATGTGTCCACAAGGGACCCACTAAAGTAAGAGCTCACAATTCCACCAAAAGCTGAGGATCCCCAGCATAAGGACTGAAGGGATCCAGCCATGCTTTGTGATTCACCACGGGCCCTCTCCACAACCATGGAATCCACAACCTACAGCATACTTCAATATTTGGCATGATTTGTATGTATCCAGAGGAAACAACACTGGCAAATATTCAACTTAAAGCTAAGTATCTCTTTAAGATAGATTCGATTGTGAACATTCAGGTGGAAAACCCAAATGGTAAGAGTGACAAGAAAGTGGAAACAAATCTGACAGATTATGCTATGAGAAAGCTGGTCAAGACATGACCTTTTTTACGAACAAGCGGGTTCAATTTAAGCCCAGCATACTTGCTCATTCCATTACAACTCAACTCCACTATAGTTTCACATGAAAAAGAGGTTAAGTACATGCTAGCAATGTGCGTTGTCTAATCTCAATGCATTGTAATTTCCCTTTGTGCAAGTAGCTAAGAAAAGAGATTCTTGGATTAGCCGTGTAGCCCTTTCATGCTCAGAAAAAGGAAAATATATTAAGGCATCCTGCAACCAATCACTAGATTCTCATAAAATCGTATGAATTTCAACCGCCAATTTCCGGAGATACCCAGTTTCTAGAGTCCTGCGTCTGGCATTAAACCATTTCTTTTGCTAATTTGTCATTTTCAGCCGTCATAGAAAATCATAGGCATCTACACAGAAAGTTATTTTTGGAGGCCAAAAAACATCATATCTATGGAAGTATGGAATTAAGGGTGGATACATACAACATCAGAGAAGGCAACAGAGAGAGATCCAAGCAGTATGCAAAATGCTGCACCGTATTTGCTATCAACAAAGGTGGCCATTAAACTCCATGAAAGTGCTCCGAGAAGCCCTGATAAAACCAAGTATGATCTTCTTCGGTAACCAAAAAGTGGGACAGAGTCACTGCAACAACAATCCAGATTGTGAACAATTTTCCTAGAATTAAAAATAGATGCAATTCTTATGAGAAACAAATGTGGTCCATTAAAATGAGATTAAAAGAGAAAATGTACCTAATAAAACCATATAGAGGTTTTACGAGCCATGGCAATGCAGAAAAACCAGATATCACAGCTGTCTAGTCAACCGCAAACAGAGTATTAGTCCTCATGAGTATCAGAACAAATGGAAGCTGATTAGCTGCTTAAAAAGGTGTTCCTTGCTATTAAGAAGCATAAAAAGTATATATTTGCTAATGATTTGGCCAAGTCAAGACTAACAGAGCCCATAACAGACAAGAAAATCTTCCTAAGTCTTAAGGAAAGCACAGAGGTATAGACTATCAGAGGAAACTCACAACTTTCTCTCTTCACACTGCTGGAACATATGAATTGAATGTTCTCAAAGGAAATCTAATTTTTCATTAAGAATCCTAAAAGAACAATGACATACCTCTGCAGGATCTAGATGCAAATCATCTTTCAAATAAAAACTGACAGCGAGTCTTGCAAGCCCCAAGACACCTTGAACAAAATAAACCATCGCAACGGCAATATTGTCTGGGGACAAGTCGACCCCAAAAAACTTTATAGAACTTGCATAGCTTTTTTTCTTGCGAAGAACATTTCTACTGGAAGTGCTTGTTTCTTTGTCATTGTTCGCTGTCAACGTATCCCCATTTCCTGCCCCTGGATTACCGACGGAAACAGATAAGGGAAGAACAGCATCAGAGCAGTAGTGGCATTAGGGAAGCAGCATCACACTTTTATTGATAATGTTTGAGAAATGATTGTAACAAGCTAATTATGTTCCTGACTAGAATTCGACAGCTACCAAAATGAATAACAAGGAAAAAAGCCACTTCAGGTCAGTGACCCTTCACAGAGGAGTCCACTTCCGACGTAAGTTGTGAAACTCCATCACTTCAAAGGTCGACACATTTTTCATGTTCAAAAAGATTGAGCAGTTGAGATGATGCGCTTGCATTTACTCCACACAACCAAGAAGCAGCACATATTTGCCCATAAAATCGATATTTCAGCAGGTTTCACTTCAATCGAACGGTATTTTACAATGCTCGAAGAACACTTTCATCTCTACTTGTGCAACTTCAACTAGACCGGAGAGGTGACAGATCAGCTCAACTTAAATCAGAGATGAGCACAAGCAAAGATGATCAGCCAAGAGGACCAATCTATCGCAGCATGAATTGAATTATACCCATTCACCACTTAACCAGTTAAACCCACAACAACTTCATCGCCACCGTCACGTCAAGCAGACTCACAAGTCCTTCAGACCAACATAAACCCAAATAAGCAGAACCCATAATTAATTACCAAACAAACATCCGAAATTCAAGCATCATCTTCCACCTACGCTCAATCAAACACCATAAATTCCTCAAGGATAAAACAAATGCGTCCACGATTGGGGTAAATTGGCGAAAACAATCATTGGGTAAGAAAAAATCGACGCAATGAAATTTACCCATAGAATTCAGCAACCGGTCATGATCCTCGTCCCACCGGCGAGGGGCCGCCGGCATCTGGACGGCGGTGGACATGTCGTTACCCGGGGGCGGCCGCGGCTGCTCCGGCGGGTTCTTCCGGCGAGCTCGTCTCCGGTGCCGGGCGACGAGGTTGGACGAGTTCCTGCGAATGCGGGAGGAGATGAGGAGAGCAGGGGAGTGGGAGATGGAGGAGAAAGGTGGGATCTTCGGGGAGGACAGTTTGGAGAAGGAGAGGGTTGTAAGGATTGCCATTAAAATAGAGATAAAAGGTTTCAACTTTAATTTCCTCGAAAATTCCGATGGCTTCTGTTTTTATTTTATTTTGTTGTCTCCCAGTTTCGTGGGGTTTTGGTTGGTTGGAATAGGAGGGGAACCGTCCTCCTCCTCTTGTGATATTATGCACAGATCTTACTACAAAATTAATTTGCTTCAGTGCACTTTGTAATTCCTTAGAAATGTAATACTTAATTGATCGTAGGAAAAGCTAGTGTTGGATACTTTTCATGAAGAAGACCCACTTTGTACATAAAAATTATTTCCCTTTTATAAAATCCACTAAAATCAGAAAGTTTACTTGGATTGGATTTCTTTTTGAGGTCAAATTCGAGATATAATCCTAGCGTTTATGATTTTGAATCCACGCAAATCCAATCAAAAATAAAAAAGAAAGTGTAATTTATCTTTTACCAATATTAGTTTAATTTCTGTGTCCCAACTGCCCATAAACAAAAAAGGATACATATTTTCTCTTCTTTGTAGATGCTCAAAACCAATGGTGAAATTATTTAGAATAAAACAAAACTTTCGGTTTTCTTTTTGGATATTTTAGCTTACTTAATTGAAAATCCATTTTACCATCCATTTTTAGCGAGGTTGTATAGGGTAGCTTGAAACTCATGAAACCGACAGATTTTAAGCAAGTTCAAAATGTTTGTAAGATAAGTTTCAGATGTCAAAAACTTAAAATTGATACCTACGTGATAGAATAAATTAGAGGTCTATAAGTTGAGAAGTAATTGCAAGAGAATGGCTCCCTCACCTCTCCCATTACGTATTCCACATAATTCAATGTAAGATTCCAAAATATCAGTACTTGAAAACTAATAGGAGATTATTGATATCTCATCTAAGAAATCACACTCATTGAAATTGATTAAGTTCGGATCTCATAAGAAAATTTCTCTCCATTGTTTTATTATTTACATCAAGTAACAATTCAGACTTCAATTTTTCTGCCACATCTCAATGCAAAAAAGTTCACGTTTTTCCATGGCCATACTCCACATTAATTTCCACGAACTAGCTACTGAAGTTCCAAGGTTGACATTTGGCGGTAACGTGCTCTAATTAAGATTAATATTTATGATGGTGTTCAAAGCCAATCTAAGAACCTCTCTTACCTCTAATAACAGCAGCTATTTTTTTTTTTAAACAGCAGCTACTTTAAAGATGCGAAAACGGGGGTTCTCAAGTTGGCGAATCTCACAGCTAAATTCGAAATTTGCCTGAAGATTATAATCCATTTAAATATGACTTCTTTCTAAATTTCAAAGCCCATCTTTCTTCTATTTAAATTCCCACATAATCTCATACCGACGGTTTTATCAGTCCCAGTCCCGCATCTTCTTTTTTGTTGTAAAGGAAGGGTGGAGAGTAGCATTCAAGGCGACCATGCTTTATTGCCCTGCTTTTTATTTTTATTTTTAATGCTTTACTGCTCTATTGAGTTATCATAAAAAAGCTCACGCCTCCTATAAGGTATTCCCATATAAAATTGTGAGAAGGTTGTCATCCAAGTCCAGTTACAAGAGGCACACCAAATCACCTGAGGTCCTCTTGCAGGCAAGATACTTATGAAATCATCGTGTTATACCATTAGGTCAACATTACTGGGGATCTATAGTCTCCCATAATTCTGCATTAATATAATCAAAAGGGCCATTCAAGAAAAAAAAAAAAACAAAATGATCGAAAGGGTCACTCATTTATGAGACTCGGAATAGGAAGTACTCTGATATGTCTTGTTCGTAGGCTTTTGGTTGCTTTTGTGGGAGTACGAATACAATTTGTTTGTCTAGTTACTCTTATAATTGTTTATTTACATGAAAAATTAATTTTTAATGGGGACAACTTGATTTTCTCATCACAGATTCTTTATTTATTCCCATTTTCCATCTCACTAACAAACTTCAAGTGAAACCACTCGGGTTTATCCCAGTGGCCGCTCTTTCAACATGGAAGGGGGAGGTGGAGGGTTCGAATCTCCACCTTCTCGGGGCGTTGGGGTGGAGACAAATTAATTTCGGGAATGAGAGTTAGAATAAGAGTAGAGTAGAACCGAAAAAAAAAAAAAAAAACAAACTTCAAGTGAAACTTGAAGAGTCCAAAATGGTTGTGATTGGATATGAAATTTTTGTATTAATGATCGCAATTGGCCAAAAATAGGGAATTAAAAAAAGTTCTAGGGCCTAATTATTATTTTGAGTGGTATAAAATGGTCTTTAGTTATTTTTCATATAGACACCTATAAGTATAATATTGATATTACTTAAAGAAAGCAATTATCAACTAACTAGGGCCGTGCTTGATTAACTGAAAATTTAATATTTTCAACTGGTTTCTTAGAATTAATTTTCGAGTAAATGATTTTTTTTTTTTGGCATTTGGTAGAAATTTGAAAATGGAAAAAATTATTTTATGCTGTTCGGATAGAAAATTAGATATCATTCTCTTATATGGGCAGGGAAAGTGGTTTGGGCCAAATATTTCTTCACATTTTTGGTCCAACATTCTCCTATTCTTCTTCTTACCACTTTCTTTTATCCCTTCTTCTCTGCCCGGCACCGTGAAAAGCTAAACACCATTTATTCACACCGTAGCCATGGTAGTCACAGAATACAAAGTCAAATGGTGGCGACTAGGTGGCAGAAAAGCTCGAGAAGCCCCTCCTACCCACATTTTTCGATTACTTGGCCATCCGATTGGTGAAATTTCCTCCGCCCTAGCTTTCTTTTTCTTTTTTCCTGAATTTTTGCTGGCTGTGAACGGTGGCGGTGGCGGTCGTGGTGATCGAGTCTGTGGTGGTGCTTGTTACTGTGGTTGGGAATGGTTTTGAAGGAGGAGGGTTCAATGGGGTTGAGGATTTGGGTCTGTTTGGTGATCGATGGCGGCGGTGGATGATGATGGTGTGTAAATGGGAGGGTGGCATTTGCGTGTGTTTGCAGAGGAGAGGAGACGGATGATGATGAAATTGGTCTACGATAGTGAGAGGGGTAAGCAGCAATTTTTGATTTTATGATCTGAAATTATTCTCCTCAATTTTGAGGCATGGCTTTTCCTCTCAGTGGAAATTATTTTCCTGGACCAACTAAACTTTTAGCATCAAACA
Source organism: Eucalyptus cladocalyx (assembly GCA_017140615.1). Lineage (NCBI taxonomy): Eukaryota > Viridiplantae > Streptophyta > Magnoliopsida > Myrtales > Myrtaceae > Eucalyptus > Eucalyptus cladocalyx. The sequence continues at coordinate 12,442,004 of CM029517.1, read as the reverse complement.
ATAGAAAAGAAGAAGAAGAAGAAGAAGATATTCACTTAGGGATGGAAGAGGAGAGATGTGAAAGGCAAAGCAACAAACCCAATTGGCGTACTGCAAAGTTCTGGTCTTCCTGGATTTCATTGAAGTTTCGTTCCCACATAGGGATTGGACACGACTTTCCTGTTCATTAATGTGATGCTTAGATAGTTAATATTCCATTGATTATATGTTATTCGTTAGTGATTTTTTAACTCATTTACTGTTTCCAGATTAAAATAAACCAAGCTGCTTAATGGATTAGTTAGTGTGCCTGACTTGTAGATTGGTAGTGCAAAGAGCGTGCTTTTGTTTTCCTCATCGAATATACAAAGTTAGCTGCCTCTGATAACTTGTAGATGTGTAACAAAAAGTCTTTGTCTTCGAATAAGATATCTGGGGATAATCTCTAAACATTAAGAGAGGAGAAGTTTTGGGCAAAAAATATTTTACCTTGATTTCTCTAACCATTGATGTGTGTCCTTGGAAGTCTTGGTCTTTGTTTAATGTTTTTGGGAGGTGAAAGTCTTTCTCGCCATCGCTTCACTTCACCACAACCCTTGCTGTTATATACTGTGACTCATTCACCCATTTTATATCTCCATTAGCTCATTGTCACTTTGCTTCACCATAACCTGTGTTCTCTACAGTTGACGGATTCACCCATGGCCATTGGGGAGATCCTTTTGAGTGCCTTCCTTTAGGTCCTGTTCAAGAAGCTGGCTTTTTGGGACTAGACTATATGCAAAGGGAAGGAGCATTGCCCTTCTCTGGAATCGGCATCGACTTGCTCAATAAATGGGGGAAGATGCTGGACACAATCAATGCAGTGCTGGATGATGCAGAGGACAAGCACTTGAGTGGTAATGGTTTAGTGAAGCTATGGTTGGACGATATTAGGGATCTGGCCTATGACATGGAAGACTTGCTTGATGAGTTTGCCATCAAAGCCGCTTAGGCCAAGTTGGAGGTAGAATCTAGCACAAGTGGAGGTGAGTGAAGTTCTATTTGTTTAGCCAACATAAATCTTCTAGATCCAATCCAAACCCAAGCTTGCTCGTGTCTAAAACTAAGGTTCAGAAGATAGATGGCAGGTTGGAGGACATTGTTGCCAGGATGGCTTATCTAAGTTTGACAGAGAATGTTGTGGGTAGAACTGACTTCACCAACAAAAGGCCCCACAACATTTGTCTATTAGAGACTCGTTTTTTTGGCACGGAGAAGGAAGAAGCGCAGATACTCAAATTATTGACTGGTGAAGCTGAAAATTCTGATGCCATGTTGAGCATAATCCCCATAGTTGGGATGGGTAGTGTTGGAAAGACGGCCTTGGCTCAACGGCTGTATAATGATGCCAACGCAAGCGGCTGCTTCGAGAGAAGAGCATGGGTTTATGTTTCGGATGTTTTTGATGTTCTCAACATAACAAAGGCTATTTTGCAATTGATCATTGAGTTGTCATGCAAGGACAAAGATCTCAACTAGCTTCAAGTTAAGTTGAAGGACAATCTATCAGGGAAGAAGTTTCTTGTGGTTTTAGATGATGTTTGGGTATGGGGAATGGACTGCCCTCTTAAAGCCATTTGAAACAGGGGCTAAGGGAAGCAAGATCATCATCCCGACTCGAAATAGTTCGGTTGTTTCCTTAACATGAGCTTCGCCCCATCCTTTGAAAGAGTTGTCCATTGATAATTGTACAAGCTTATTAGCCTTTCATGCTCTTAGGGCAACAAATTTTGAGAGGCACCTTGATCTTGAAACAATAGGCAAGAAAATAGCTTAAAAATGTAAAGTTTCACCTTGGCAGTGAAAGTGTTAGGTGGTCTCTTGCATAATAAAGGGGATCTCGATGAATGGAAGTTATCTTAAGTAATAGAATGTGGGATATTCTGATGGGAAAAAATGATGAGGTTCTCCTAGTTTTGAATTTGAGCTACAATAGGCAAGAAAAGAGCTGAAAAATGTAAAGTTTCACCTTGGCAGTGAAGGTGTTAGGTGGTCTCCTACATAATAAAGGGGATCTCAATGAATGGGAAGTTATCTTAAATAATAGAATGTGGGATATTCTTATGGGAAAAAATGATGAGGTTTTCCTAGTTTTGAATTTGAGCTATGTCCATCTTCCCTGTTATTTGAAGAGATGTTTTGCTTATTGTGCAATGTTTCCCAAGGATTACGAAATTGAGAGGGATGAGCTGGTACTCTTGTGGATAGTGGAGGGCTTTTTAGATGGACAAAAAAGAAAGGAGAATAACTTGAGATTAGGATGGAATTACTTGATGAGTTAGTATGCAGATCATTTCTTCAAGAATCAAGTGTCATTGCATCTAAGTTCTCAATGCATGATTTTTTGAATGATCTAGCAAAGTCAATTGTAGGTGGGACATGCTTTAGCTCAGGGGAGTCTTAGCTAGTAGGAAATGAAGACAATGCATCTCTTGTGAAAGCTTGTTATGCATCATTCATCTCGTCGTGGTTTGTTACATCAAAATGCTTGAGAGTGTCTTACCGAATGAAGGTACTAAGAAGTTTAATGCTACTTCATATGGGATCTAGAGGGGGCAGTAAATTCTACATTTCCAACGAGGTGTTGTATGACTTGCTAATAGAATTAAAGTACTTGAGGGTGGTCTCATTATGTCATTGTGACATCATAGAGGTACCGAATTGTGTTGGTGATTTAAAATATCTTTGATATCTCAATTTCTCATAGACAGACATCAAAAGACTACCTAATTCAATTGTCACCTTATGTAAATACAAGCTTTGATCTTAGGAGGTTGTCAAAAGCTTTTTATGTTGCCTCTAGGTATCACAAAATTGGTGAGCTTATAGTTTCTTGACATTAGAGATACACACAGTCTAAATGAGATGCCTTTCGGTATTGGTAATTTGAAAAATCTTATTGTCTTGCCTAACTTCGATGTAGGAACTAAGAAAGGGTTACAGTTAAAGGAGTTGAAGAATTTGTCCTATCGTCAAAGAGAATTAGTTAAATCAAAATTGCAAAAAGTACGAGAAGTTAGAGATGTTGTTGATGCTAATTTTTTTTTGGAAAGCAAGGACTTAGAAACATGTTCTTGCATTGGAGTGAAGATTTTGGAAATCTGTGGAAAGATAAGCATGAAGCATGTGTGCTTCACTCTTTGCAACCTCGCACTAATCTTGAAAATCTCACCATCTCATATTATGGTGGTGCAATATTCCCGTCATGGTTGGATGGTCCATTCTATTGTAAGCTAGCGTCTTTGTGCTTACGGGGTTGTCCTAATGTTATATCGCTACCCCAACTTGGACAACTACCTTTACTTAAGAAATTATGTCTTAATGGTCTACATGCAGTAAGAATGATAGACTCTGCATTTTATGGAGGTGAAGGGCCTTTCTCATCCTTAACAACTTTGAAGTTTGAAGAGATGTTGGCATGGAATGATTGGTCTCGTTATGCCGGGGGTCCAGAAGAAGAAGTACCATTCTCCTATCTTTAGCATCTTGTTGTTCGGAGTTGTCCTTCGTTGGTTGGGACATTGCTTTGTCAGCTTGATTGTCTCATAAAGCTTGAAATCCATTTGTGCCCACATTTGAAAAATTCAACTAGTGCGGTTTGTCTTCCATTTCTCTACAAGTTATACCTTAAGGATTGTAATAGAGGGATCTTAAAGTGCTTGGTCAACATAACTTCTTTAATCATTGTCAGGGTTCAAAATCTTGCAGAGCTTGTTTGCTTTAATCACAAGATTATGAGCTATTTGGTCAAGCTAAAGGAGCTTCATATAAGAAGCCGTGACAAGCTAACATACTTGTGGCAAGATGGAAATGAAACACGAAATCTTACTTGCCACCAAGAATTATCCATCCAAAGTTGTCCTAAATTCATGTCTTTTGTGGCAGAAGAAGGAGAGATAGAGTTGCCTTTCAACCTCGAAACAATGGAATTGAGGGATTGTGCGAATTTAGAAAAGCTTCGAGGCAAGATGCACACGCTCAAAGATTTGTTAATTGAGAAGTATCCAAAACTCATGGGATTATTAACAATTACTCCAAATGACTTCACTAGCAATAATCCGATGCCTCAACTTGCTGCTGTCAAGACACTTATTATTGGGCATTGTGAGGGAGTGGAGTTGCTGGAAGAGATCGTTGTAGAATTGACGAATTCTATGATAGCTGTTTGAATTTGGGAAGCCTACCACAGTGTCTTAACATGCTCTCCCATTTCACTCTTTTGAAAATAAGTAACTGTTCGACATTGGAGATAGAGTCTTCCCTTCCCTTCCCATCACCCTGTCATATTTCTTTCTCTATAATTGTCCAAAGATAAAGTCTCTACCAAATCGTGGCATCATCATGTATCCCTTCATATGTTGTATATTATGTATTGCCAAAATATCAAATGCTTCCCCAAAGGAGGTTTGCTTCAATTTGTTGGACCTTACAGTTTTAGCGTGTGAGAATTTGAAGCAGATAGTGAGAGAGTGGGGCTTACCCATGCTCACATCCCTCAAGTTTCTGTTAATTGACATGAGCATGGGAGGGGAAGGAGAGAAGGTATGGTTTCCTTCGGAGGAAGAGGATGTGTGGAGTCTTCTCTTTCCTTCCTCTTTGTCTTTGGATATTTAAAATGAGGAATGTGGGAAGACTATCAAGCTTTCTTTGCAACTATCTTTCCTCTCACATTTTTACACCTTCACGATTGCCCAAAGTTGAGGTGCTTGCCAGAGGATGGGCTCCCTCCCTCCCTCCCTCCCTCTGAGAATTGCGCATAGATGGGTGTGAGATTTTGAAAGATTGATGCTTAAAACTCACTGGCGATTATTGGCCCTTATCCAAGAGATCCCGAGCATCCTCATTGATGACGTTTGAATCCAGTGAATCCATGTATGATCAGTTTCTAGGGTTCAAGTAAGTTTTTGGTTTTGATTTCAATTCCGCTTCCTCAATTCAATGTGTAATACAAATTGATATTTTTCCGTTGGAAATGTTTCCCATGAATTTCCAAAAACTAGCCACTAAAGGTCGACTGACATTTGAGTGGGTGTTCTCATTGGGTTGGATCGGCTCTGTTTCATTGGACAATAAACTGTGGGACAACATATCATATCTTGAACTCTGCTTGATGCCCAAACAAATTGTGAATGCAAATGCACTATGCTTTACATTAGAATCCTGATGAATCATTGCATTCCGCCATCATGGCAAGCAATTTGAATTTAGACCAAAGAGACCATGTTTTGATGCACAGTGTCCTTGAGTTAGATAAATCAATTGTTCTCATTTTTCTTCAAATCAAGACTTTTGGCTATCGTTTGAAAGAGATGACCTTTTCTTGTGGCAATCCAAAATATAGGATAATAGGTGATATTTCTTCATAGGAAAAAGTACAAAAAAAGTCCTAAACCTGTGGCACTAGTACCAATTCAATCTTAAACTTTTCGGTTGGACCAATTTAGTCTTAAATATTTTTACATTGGTACTAATCTAGTCTTTTTGGCCAATTTTGGCTAACTAGTGTTGATGTGGATGTTTGCTGGTTGGCGAACACTAATGTGACAATTTTTAAATAATTTTTTTCCTTTTCCTTTTTTTTTCCTCTTCATCCTCTTGGCCTTCTTCTCCTGCAATTGCCAATGAGTATACGCTTTTACATGGCAGCTATAATGCTAGAAATTTGCAGCAAAGTGGGCGGCAATGATCTGTCGGAGGGTGTTGAAGTAGTTGTTGATGATAGTGAATCACTCGATACGAAAATCGTGGTCCTTTGAATAAAAAAAGCTAGCCCAAGAGAACTTGCTTGATGGATTAGTTGATGATTTGTGATTTGTGTACTATTTCCAAAGTAAAAATTAAGCAAGTTGCTTCATGGATTCGTTGGTCTACCCAACTCTTTTTCTTGTTTGGCCCAAAGCACTTGTTTTTGTTCTTCTTATCAAATAGTCAAAGTTAGTTGTCTTTGATAACTTGCGGATCTATAATAAAAAGTAAGATGCAATTGTTAGGTGGAATGTCAACATTTATTTTAGTCGGTGCAAGTTGTACAAAGATGCTTATTTGTCAGTCCTATTAATTGTGGTCAGCTTCATACATCGCTAGACAAGAAAAAGGGTCAAGCTCACCAACTAACAAAGTACTAGATATACGCTAGGCATCACGCTTATGAATAGGAAAATCGTGCAAAGGACCACGATTCTCCTATCAAATGGTTCTTGATCATTAACCACTAACTCAGTACCCTTCAGTAGATCATTGTTGCCCGTTTGGCTGCAAATCTTTAGCACTATAACTACCACATAAAAGCCTACATTGATCACATATTCACCAATAACACAATAAACGAAGATATTGAAATTATAAGGCTACTAAGAATGTACGGATGCAAAAAAAAAGGGGATAAGTGCATTATAAGTTCTAAAACTTCCCACAAAAGTGCAATTGAGTTTTAACACTTTCAAAAACACAATTAAGCCCAAAAGCTTGCTATGAAGTAGAATTAAGTCTTAAAATTTTCAAAAAATGCAATTAAATCCTAAAACATGTCAAATAGGTTCAATTAAGTTCTTTCGTTGATTGCAATTTTCGAAAATTTTAAGATTTAATTGCACTTTCAAGACAAGTTTTAGGAATTGATTACATTTTTAAAAATTTTTAGGACTTGATTATATTTTTGTGACAAGTTTTAGGGTATCTTTCGAAAATTTTAAAATTCAATTGTACTTTCATGATAAGTTTTTGGACTTCCCATACACTTATTATTATTATTTTTTAAAAAATCCTTGGTCTGTCTTTGTTTAATGTTTTAGAACTCAATGGTTTTTGTTAGGGTAGGTTTCTCATTTTTTAGAACTTGGAACCTACCTTATATGTTATGGAACTTGGAACCTAGAACCCTTGTTGTTCTCTCAATGATTGGTAAACCCATGATCATTGGAGAGATCTTTTGGAGTCCCTTCTTGGCTTCCTTCTTATGCTTATTTCTAGTATTGTTAATCTTAAGAAGACACGTAACGTGTGGAAATTCTACTAGTAATGTAAAAAAGTGACATTAACATAAGGATGGAAGAAGAGGGATGTAAAAAGTGAAGCAGTAAAGCCAATTTGTGTCCCGTAAAGTCTTGGTCTTCCTAGAATTGATTAAAGTTTCTTTCCCACTATCACTTTTTCCCTTGTGCTTAATTTTTCACACAAAAAAGTTGATGATTCCCAATAAAGTCTTGGTCTTTCTAATACTCCAAGAAGTTTGAGCTAGACCGGAGAGCACATGTTTTGACGCACATTATGTCATCGAGTTATATTGTTCTCCTTTTTCTTCAAATCAAGGCTTTTGGATGTCGCTTAAAATAGGGGACCATTTCTTTTGACCCAGAGCATGTGATTTTGTTTTCCTTACCAAACAAACAAACCTAACTGTCTTTGATGACTTGTGAATACAAAACATACAATAAGATGCCATTGTTGGTTATGTCATCAGTAATTTAGGTTTCAATAACTTTGACAAAGCGGCGATCCTTTGATGCGATTTTGGCCCCATGATTCACGAGAGCTACTGGGGAGACATATGTTGGCACGAGATGGCTAGCTGCAGAATTCTTGCAACAATAGATGTCTAGCTTCAAATTCATTATATGGTCTAAGTTCAAATTTCAAATAGTTTGTGAACGGGCTTCTAATAGTGCGTGATTATGAATTCTCTAGAATCATTATAATTAGTATATACACCAGCATGTGATACTAATTCACTTCAAGTAGTATTAGAGGAAATGCATAATACTAATTTGTGAGCTCACTCATAATAAGTAGGTTGAATTGTCCTCAAAATTCTAAAATTATAGATAATCCAGATCCATTGTCTAGAAAATATTTGATACTAGTTAGCTTATTTTCGACACTAAATAAAGAAAAACGAATTTCTCTTTAAGAAAGGAAGATCATGCAATACATGCTAGTGTCACGGTCCGAAAGAAAGTCGATCCAAGAGGTTCCTATGGAACGGACGTGACACATTCGACCCTCGGCTTGTATCCCCGAGACTTAGGGTTTTCTCGAGCCTTCTAGAATACCTGGGGGCGGGTGATACGGTAAATGTATTCGTTTATAATAAATGCTGGTAGTTGGTACTTGGGGAGATGTAATTTCCACCGTTAGATCAAGAGAAGACCTACGGATACGGTTTGCCTTGTCTTTGTATAAATAGGGGTCTCCTCCTCTTCATTGTATTATCTCATTCACAAGTGAAATACAATCCTAAGCTTCTCTCTCTGGAGTTTTCTCTCTCTAAGATCCTTGTGAATCGAGTGTGGGTAAAGCTACTTAGGGGTAAAATCCTAAGGCCGCACAGGTCAGCCTATGAGTGATCGAGAGTGATCGATTGGCCCATGACAAGTGGTATCAGAGCTGAGTTTGTTTCAAGCGCAAGCACAATAGCTGATCCACAATTTGATGAGGCGTAAGCCATGGGTGGTGACTATGTTGATCGTGGTAGGAACACCGAGAAGGTTGCTGCCAAGGGGAAGAAGACCCGTGGTGGTTCGAGTTCAAAGGATCCAACGAGGGACCTTGAGCATTGCATGACGAAGCTAGAGTTGTTTGTCACCGATGTCCAATGATTGGTTGATGACCTAACCCAAACCGTGGATGGAGTTGACGCCGGAAGAGAGGAGCTTGTTGCTAAGGTGCAAGAGCTCAAGACCGGCATGGGAGAGCTCTGCCACGAGTTGCTACGGACCCTACGGAAAGAACTCGTACAACGGTATGAACCCCTGAAGGCCATGATGGCCGTTATGCGCGTGGAGATAGCGGAGCTTGAGGGTAAGCTTGCTGAATCGGAAGTTGCATGCATGAATAGGGTGATCACTGTGCAAGGTCCACGAGTGGACACACTAAAGCCAAAGGATTTCCGAGGCTTGCGGGTGGCCAAAGACGTGGACAATTTCCTCTGGTATATGGAACGGTACTTCCAAGCCATGGGGATTAACGACGAGCAATCACGGGTAAATACTGCATCTATGTACTTAGTCGATAATGCATTGTTGTGGTGGCGTCGTTGGTCAGATGATAGATGTGGGGGTACTTATCACAACCTAAGGTAGATTCATCGAGGAGTTCCTACGGAACTACTGCTTATGCAGAGGAGGAAGCTCTTCACAAGCTGAAGCGTCTCGAGCAAAAGGGTGGTGCGTGCGACTACATCAAGCGGTTTTTGGAGTTGCTACTCCAAATCCCTTCGATGAACGAGATTGAAGCATATCACCAATTCATGAGTAGTCTCAAACCATGGACTAAGCAAGAGTTGAAGTGGTGCAATGTGCGAGATCTCACGACGGCCATGACCATGGCCGAATCGTTTGTGGAATACAAGGCACTTTCCACATCCCGATCGGACTCGTGTCCGAGGAACAAAGCCACTTGTGGGGGAGATCGGGGGTGATACAACTGCCCGACCGGAGGTAGACCATTGGCTGGTCCTTACAAAGCTCATGCAAGTCAAGCGAAGGAGGACAAAGGAAGGTATGCTCATACAAATGTTTCTTTTTCCATGGTCTGCACATAGCACGGGATTGCCCGAACAAGACCAAGCTAGCTGCCCTTTGTAAGGAAGATGAGCCTAGGGAGGAAACGTGGTTAGGTTCGCTGCAACTCCTTAGCACGATCAAGTCCAAGAAGGCGAAGGAGCCTAAAGGTTTGATATTCGTGGACTTGAAGATCGGAGAGTCCACAATGAGTGCGCTCGTGGATACGGGAGCCTCCGACCTTTTTATATTGGAGCAAGCCGAGAAAAGACTTAACCTACGGGTTGATAAAGGAGTCGGGTGGCTCAAGATGGTAAACTCCAAGAAAATCCATGCAATCGGTGTTGCAAGGGACGTGAAGCTACAACTCGGGCCATGGAAGAGCAGGGAGACTCTAGAGGTAATTCTCCTTGATGACTACGACTTTATCGTTGTGATAAAATTCCTAGATAAAATCCATGTTGTTATATTGCCTTTCGCCGAGTGTATATGCGTGTTGGACAAGCATTGTCAATGCGTGATTCCAGTACATCGTGAGTCGGACCGTGATAGGAGGATGATCTCGGCTATGCAACTCACCAAAGGGGCAAGGAAGGGTGAAGTGACCATCCTAGTTGCCTTGAAGATTAAAGACAACAAGGGTGAAGGGAAGGAAATCCTAACGGAGGTAGCCCAAGTCCTCGGCTCGTTCAAGGACGTGATGCCTTCAGAGTTGTCGAAGAAGCTACCACCTCAAAGAGAGGTGGATTATCGGATTGAGCTGGTGCTTGAAGCTTGACTGCCTGCCATGGCGCTTTATCGCATGGCGCCCCCCGAATTGGAAGAGTTGGTGAGGCAACTAAAGGAGTTGCTCGATGCGGGCTATATTCAACCATCCAAAGCTCCGTTCGGTGCACTAGTCCTGTTGCAAAAGAAGCACGATGAGTCACTTCAAATGTGCATCAACTACCAAGCATTGAACAAGCTAACCATGAAGAACAAGTACCCGATTCCACTCATTGCGGATCTCTTTGATCAACTTAGTGGAGCTAAGTGGTTTACTAAGCTGGATCTCCGATCTGGCTACTATCAAGTTCGGATCGCTGAAGAAGACGAGCCGAAGATAGCTTGCGTGATGCGGTATGGATCTTATGAGTTCCTAGTGATGCCATTTAGCCTGATCAACGCTTCGGCCACATTCTGTATGCTCATGAACAAGGTACTCCGCCCTTTCCTAGATCGATTTGTAGTGGTTTACCTAGATGATATTGTAGTCTATAGTCGGACGCTCGATGAGCATGTCGAGCATCTAAAGCATGTCTTCCAAGCCTTGCGCAAAAACGAGCTGTATGTTAAGCGTGCGTTTGCCCAAGAGGAAGTCCCCTTTTTGGGGCACATTGTCGAGGGTGAACGAGTGCGTATAAACAAAGCGAAGATTCAATCGATTGTCAAATGGGAGCCGTTGACAAAGGTGATGGGGGTGAGGTCGTTCGTGGGCCTCACCAACTACTACCGGTGATTCATTCGGAGCTACTCGAGTATCACCGTGTCGCTCACGGACCTGCTGAAGAAGGAGAAACCATGGGAGCGGATGGGTCGATGCCAAAGAGCATTCGATTGGTTGAAAAAAGCCATGACCGAGGAGCCGGTATTGGCGTTGCCTGACCACATCAAGCCTTACGAGGTAGAAATTGACACCTCAAATTTTGCTATTGGTGGCGTCCTTATGTAGGAAGGACATTTGGTGGCGTACGAGTCTCGCAAGTTGAACAATACCGAGCACCGGTATATCGTTCAAGAGAAGGAGATGACCGCGGTGGTCCATTGCCTTCGGACGTGGAGGCACTATCTCCTGGGATCAAAGTTCGTCGTGAGGATAAACAACGTGGCCACGACCTATTTCTAGACCTAGAAGAAGCTAAGTCCGCAGAAAGCTCGCTGGCAAGACTTCTTAGTGGAGTTCGACTACACATTGGAGTACAAGCTGGGGAAGGCCAACTCCATGGCGGACGCGTTGAGTTGAAAAATGGAGCTGATGAGTAGCTCAGTGAGTCGATCGAGCTGTCCTTAGGTTGACCGCATAAATGAGGGGTTGAAGCATGATCCAAGAGGTCAAGCCCTTATTGGGTATGCGAACGAAGGTAGGACTCGACAATTCTGGTGTGAGGACGAGCTCCTTTACACCCAAGGAAGGCATTTGTACGTGCCCTTCTATGGGAATTTAAGAAAGGAGATCTTGCGCGAGTGCCACGACTTGAAGTGGGCAGGTCATCCAGGGATCCACTGCACATTAGCTCTCGTCGAAGATCGGTACTATCGGCCGCAAATGCGGGACAATGTAGAAGCTTATGTGAAGACTTGTTTGGTGTGCCAATAAGATAAGCTAGAGCAACGATCGTGGTTGGGCCTGTTGGAGCAGCTTCCCATTCCAACTCATCCATGGGAAAGTGTTTCCATGGACTTCATCGTCAACCTGCCAAAGTCCGAAGGGTGTCGGACTCTCATGGTTGTGGTGGATAAGTTTTCCAAGTATGTGACTTTCGTGCCTATGACAAAGGATTGTTCGACAAAGGAGGCAGCCAAGCTATTCATGAAGCACGTGGTTAAGTATTGTGGAGTGCCACAAATAATCGTGAGCGATTGCAATCCTCGTTTCATGGGGAGTTTCTGGTTCAAGTTGTTCAAGTTGCTGGGGTCGGAGCTAAATATGTCCATGAGTTTGCATCCCCAAATCGACGGTCAGATGGAGTGGGTCAATGCACTCTTGGAGATTTATCTTCAAACTATGTGAGTACAACGCAAGTGAATTGGCGAAGTTGATCGACGCAGCCTAGTTCTCCTACAACTTGCAGCGGAGCGAGTCAACCGGCTAGAGCCTGTTCGAGATCGCAATTAGGCAGCAACCGAATACTCCTAGCGCCATTGCTTCAGGTTATCGGGAGAGTAGCCCACCCGTGTATAAGTTCGCCAAGGATTGGCAAGAGCAGCCGACTTGGCAAGGGTGTGTCTACACAAAGCCTCCGAGCCCATGAAGAAGTGGGCCGACAAAAAACGATGGCATGTGGAGTTCCAGGTTGTGGACCAAGTGCTGGCCAAGCTACACATGGTTCTTTGATACAAGGATGTGCACAAGGGGTTGATCCTCACTACGAGGGGCCGTTTCGTGTGTTACAATGGGTTGGGAAGGTCACATACAAATTAGAGCTACCACCAAAGCTCAAGGTACATCCGGTTTTCCATGTGAGTATGCTTAAGCCTTTCCAGTTTGATGAGGAAGACCCAAATCGAGGGGAGTCGCAATGGGTGCCACTCGGAGCAAAAACCTCGTATGATCGAGAAGTCGAGAGCATCACGGCGGATCGAATCATACGGAAGTAGTAGCGTGCGCCCAAGCGAGAATATTTGATCCGATAGAAGGGTCTTCTATAGAGTGAAGCAAGTTGGGAGCCCAGGGAGAGTCTTTGGCATTTCAAGAAGGAGATCGACGCTTTCCATGCTGAAGATGTGACAGGGCGTCGCCTGATTAGGTGGGGGAGAATGTCACGGCTCAAAAGAAAACCGATCCAAGAGGTTCCTATGGAACGGGCGTGACACATCCGACCCGTAGCTTGTATCCTCGAGACTTAGGGTTTTCTTGAGCCTTCTAGAATACTTCTAGGGGTGGGCGATACGGTAATTATATTCATATGTAATAAATGTGGGTAGTTGGTAGTTGGGGAGGTATAATCTCCATCATTAGATCGAGGAGAGATCTATGGATATGGTTTTCCTTGTCTTTGTATAAATAGGGGTCTCCTCCCCCTCATTGTATTATCTCATTCACAAGTGAAATACAATCCAGAGCTTCTCTCTCTAAGATCCTTGTGAGTCAAGTGTGGGAAATGCTGCTTAGGGGTAAAATCCTAGGGTCACATGGGTCAACCTATGAGTGATCGAGAGTGATCGATCGGCTCGTGACACTAGACTCCAACTTGACGTAATATGATGGCTCTCTCTCTCTCTCTCTCTCTCTCTCTCTCTCTGGCTAGAACCTCGAGTCATTCCATGTCCACACGCATTACATGTTCCGCTTGTGCGTATTTAGATTCTCGACTTTTGTTAATTCTTATAACCTACAACTAAAACATGATTAATAAAAGTATTTAAAATACTATGGACTAATTTTATGATACAATCGTAATACCATATGAGTCTTAAATGCTCTTCTTTTTTCGAATGAAAATGGTGAACATTTTCATTTCATCCTTTAATAATTGACGGATGAAATACAAATGAGTGCCTTAAAGATTGTTTTATATATGTCTCGAGTTTGAGCCCAATGCGAAATTCCAAATTAGATATGTTGTGGCCGTTCGAAATCGAACAAAGAAAATCCGAAGATCAATTTTCCAAATTTGAATATGCGTTTGAGAGTCCGCCGCTAAAATAGGAAAGTTCAACTTTCACTTGGATTTGGATTTTGTTTAAAACATACAGAGATATGTTTTGGATAAAATCGTTTAAGATAGGAAACAGAATCCTATGAGAAGTTAACAAAAGAATAAGGGTCTCACTTATATATAGACTTGTGACTATGGATGGAAGAGGGTTGATCATGAAAAATTGGTCTTAAAGCGCCGTCTCGTCGTCGAGTGCTTGGGAGGGATTTTCTTTGTCGTTCTTGTCCGTGAATTACATTCAAGAAGATTTAGTGTTTGTAGCCAATTAAATCTAGTGGTAAAATTTGCGTTTAATTCCTTTGTGAGATTGTGAGATTATTTCTTGAGGAATTTCAGGGCTAAACAATACGTGCATTATTGGGTGTAATTGGGGCTTGGGAAACGCCGAGAGAGTGTTTGAGTGACTCAAGTATGTAATCTCCTTGTATTGCTTAGTCTATAATGAAATTCGATGCTGCTCTCCCCGTGGACGTAAGTCTTTACGATTGAATAATGTAAATCCGTTGTCCGATTTATTTTCTTCTTCTGTCTATATTATTTTTCGATCGCTCGCCTTTCGCAACAAGTGATATCAGAGCCAGGCTTGGCTAAGTTGAAGCAAATCGATGGCGACAGAAGAAGTAAAAGTGAGAATCAACAGATTTGATGGGAAAGATTTTAGTTTTGGAACATGCAAATTGAAAATTATCTTTACCAGATGAAACTGCACTTACCTTTATTTGGGGAGAAACCAGAGACGATGAAGCAAGCTGATTGGGATTTGCTGGATAGACGAGCTATGGGTGTTATTCAGCTGACGTTGGCTCGTAACGTCGTGTTTAACATCTTAAAGGAGAAGACCACTAATGATTTGATGCAAACCTTATCAGATATGTACGAGAAGCCCTCTGCGATTAACAATGTCTATTTGATGTGACGTTTGTTTAATTTGAAGATAAGCGAAGGTGTATTAGTTGCAGATTATATCAATGAATTAAATGTGATTGTTAGTCAATTGAGTTCAGTTGAGATTGATTTTAAAGATGAGGTACGTGCTTTGATTCTGTTATCTTCATTACCTAATAGTTGGAATACTACTGTTTCTGCTATTAGTAATTCCTTTGGGTCAACAAGTTTGACGTTTTATTGGTTCGAGATTTAATTTTGAGTGAGGGCATTCGTAGAAGAGAATCTGGCAAATCTGTATCTACTACTTTACTAGGTGAAAATAGAGGAAGATCTATAACATGTGTGGGTAAGAGTAGTACTAATATGAATAGGTGCAGTCAGTCTAGGACTGGTGATGTTGTTTGTTGGAGCTGTGGCAAGAAAGGGGTATCTTAGAAGGAATTGTCTTAAGCTGAAGAATGAGAATGGAAAGAAAATTATAGTTGATTCTGCAAATAATGCTGCAGTTGTAGTAGACAATGCCGATTATGTCTTGTCTGTCTCCAGTGATTCATCGTTTGATGGATGGATTATGGATTTTGGTTGTTCTTTTCATGTCACACCAAATAAAAACTAGTTTATCACTTATCAGTGCACGGGTAGTGGTAAAGTCCAATTAGGGAACAACACTGAGTATGATGTTGTGGGTGTTGGTGATGTTAAAATCAGAATGCACGATGGCATTGTGAGGACATTGACTGGAGTAAGACACGTTTCGGAATTGAAAAGAATTTAATTTCTTTGGGTGCTCTAGATTTAGTTGGTTGTAGGTATTCTTCAAAAGGTGGAGTTCTGAATATTGTTCGAGGTGCCCTGGTGATAATGAAAGGAATCAAGCATGGAAGTCTGTATAAATTTCAAGGTGAGACAATGACAAATTTCGCTGTGGAGACGTCAGATGCATCTGTTCGAGAGTCTTTTGACTGCTCGAGGAAGACATGGGTGTTTATGCCAATACATAAGTTTAATGTTGGTGTTAGGATCACACGGTTGGAAGCTTTGATCAAGATAGAGACTAGTAAGTCGATCAAACATGTGCAAACTGACAATAGCATGGAGTTCTGCTTGAAGCTGGCAAATAAATTCTACATGAAAGAGGGCATAGTAAAACATTGCACTAGTGTTAGTAAATCACAACAATTTGCAGAATTGATGAGCAGAACATTACTAGAGACGGGCCGAAAAATAATCTCTAGTGTTGGTATTACTAGGAGAATCCTAGCTTATGTGCTTAATACAATAAACTGTCTGGTGAATAGATTCCCATCAAATGCTATTAAATGGTGGTCTCTTAAAGAAGTGTGGTCAGGTAACATTACTGGTTATTCTATTATTAAAATGTTTGGTTGCCCGTGTTATTTTCGAGTGACTGATGGTAAGCTCGATTGGAGGGCAAGGTACATATTTCATGGCTATGCACAAGGTGAGCGGGGCGATCGGTTGTGGTGACCAGATATGAATTCACTTGTTAACAGCAGAGAAGTTACCCTTGATGAGTCTTAAGTATTTCTGGCTAGAAATGTTTGTGGCAGTGTTAATACAGATCTGAACGATGTTCAGCTTGAGGTGGAGTTGCGACTAGAAACTCCTGAGGTAGCGAGTACGAGTACTAGCAAAGTAATCGACACAGATGGTACTTGTAGCGAGGTGGAGTCTATAGAGCTGATAGTTGCTATAGCTACTGAAATTAATAAGGTATGTATTCGATCTCTTGACAGATATGGATGCAATAGTGGTTTTGCTTTATCTGCGGTTGAGGAGGTTGCATTGGAAAATCCTTGTGGAGCAGTTAAAGGTGCATGTGGAGTTAGTATTCTGATGAGGTCTTCAGTTATGGCAAAGTTCAAGCGAGGCTTGGATTTGGATATTATTTGTGGCGGTTAAGCCCATCGGGGGCTATGGGAAAGTAGCAACATGGTTTGAATCTTTTGCGAAGTTATTGTGACTTGGCTCAAACGTTGAGGCAATGTGGAGATTGTTAAAATATGTTTCAAGTTTAAGCCCAATGCGAAATTCCAGATTGGATATGTTGCGAATGTTTGAAATCGAGTAAAGAAGATCCGAAGATCAACTTTCCAAATTTGAATCTGCGTTTGAGAGTTTGGCCGCTAAAATAGGAAAGTTCAACTTTCACTTGGGGTGGGGACCCTCGGACGGTCAAGTCCTTAATGCTTTGTTTGATCGGATATGGTGACAAAAAAGGCTAACGCAGGGCCCTCCCTGTTCCATCATTTTGTTGTAGCATGTATGGGACCGATCTTTGGTCACTATTGGTGAACATGATCCAATAATTGTTTTAGCATGTGTATAGCCTCCATGATTACTCTTATCCTTGGGTAAACTGAAGTCATGGCAAGCATGAGTAACAAAAACCATTGACTCTATTGAATCATGAAATTTGTTTCGAGCCTTGTAAAATCTCTCCATGACTCTTTAAGCCGAATTGATTTGATTTATACTCTTTGCCTTCTATAATGCAATAACACAAAAACTTTAAATACTTAGGATGTGTTTGTTTCCCTAAACACTCAAGATTTGAAAAACATTTTCCAAAAATGATTGATTTATTGTTCACAAATATGAATGGATCACCTTTTAACATCATTCACTGAAATACTTAGGTATAAATTGATATAGACAATGAAAATATTTTTTGTTTGTTAATTTTTTTAAACGATATAGCTAACCATTTTTCAGAAAATATATTTTAAATCTTGAGTTTTTTCTAAAACAAACGCACCCTTTAACTACTTTGATAGAGACCGACAAGAGGAATTGGCTCAATTCAATCCAAAAGAGGAACATCATGGAAAATCTGAAAAGGACCATTAGTCAGATACAAATCCTTGTGTCTGAACCTGCGTGCCATTCCTCTACAAAGGGAGGCGAAATGCGGGCAATAAGCAGGCCGTTACAGCCACACATAGGAAGGTTCATCCCACCATTCCACACTTCCTAATTAAGAAACCTCAATTTACCAAAATAAGTATAAATAGCTTAAAAATTACCAGTTGATTGATAAAACTTGTTGATACGTAACTTTTTCCCAAAAGTGGTTTTTCATATATTTTTGAAAAACTGGAATAGGTTTTCCTCCCAAAAAAGAAGTTTATTGGAACTAAAGCATTTCAAAAGCTTATACCAGAGACTAATAGGATTAGGTTCTTTCGAATTTATTCCCCAGATTGAAAAAAAAAAAAAAAAAAAAAGAAAAAAAAAGAAAGAAAATATAAAATGAGAACCTCGAAGAGAAAAAGAACACACCACCAGAATCCATCTTGCCCACAGTTCTCCTGCTCGTTTCGATTGTTAATCACCACCACCGCCTCCCCGCATTGCCGTCGCTGAAGACACGCGCATACGCAGTGAACTGCCGAACCTAGCGCTTGTGCTTGCTGGATTGCTGTTGTTGATCTAATCCCATTAGCCTGGTCAGCTCCAGGAAGTCTACTCGGAATAGGTAAAAGACATCTATCTACTGCTCTCCTTTTCCCTTAAACTGATGCAGAAAGTTTATTAACTAAATTGGGGAAAGTTGATGTCATATACTTGCTGGCCAGATTAAAATTGCAGCTTGATTTCATAATTCATGGTGATTTGTTGATCTTAATTTGGCCTAGTTGTTTTAATGAGGTGATACATCTGCACGCATAATTGTTTGAGCCAAAACATGGACCTCTATTTTATGATTTTTCATTACATATTAGGGTAGAATTACATTATATCCGTATAAGGACAGTTATATTAGAAAATTTAGAATTTTCATGAACAAGCATTATCATGCACATCTAGGCTTTTTGGAGTGCATAATTATTAATTCTATTATTTGCAAGTTTCCTTTCATAAATCACATGCTATAATTTGGAAAATCTAGAAAATCATATCTTGCGTATTAATAAATTTAGATTGCATCTTCACTAAAAAAAAAAAAAAAAATGTGAAGTGGAAATCTCCGCAAGTCACGAAGAGTATTATCGCCCCATTCCTGCATTTTTTTCTTTGTCAGTTTTTTGCTGTTTTTCTTTTTGCTCTTTTTCCATTTATCAAACTTATATTTTAAAAGATAAATGGAAATCTAGACATAATTCTAATAGACAAGTACAATAGAGATTAATGAATGATTAATTACAATATGATTAAAAATGACAAAAGTTGGACTAAAATTATACTTTTGTTAATTTTGAGCAAAGATAACAATAATCAGTGCTAATTGTCAAATAATATCTCATTCACAAAAAAAAAAAAAAAAATTAGCACCCATGTAATGCGTGGAAATTCTACTAGTAAATTTAAAAGACATCAGCATGGGAACGGAAGAGGAGGGATTTGATAAGTGAGGCAACAAATCCAATTTGTGTCTCCATAAGTCTTGGTCTTTCTAGATTTTATTAAATTTCTTTCCCATCAGCTCTTTATCAATTTTTCTTTACTTTCATGACAAAAAAGTTCATGACACCTAGTGAAGTCTTGGTCTTCCTGAGTTTATGATTTATTTACATGAACAAGTATATGATCGTGGAAACTACAAATGTCTAGGAATAATCTCTAAATATTATAGAAGAAGCACTTGTTAAAAAATTTGCATCAAGATATGTGGCAATATCTGCTGAAAGATGATGAGTTAGTAGTCGATGATTGGGAATCATTTGATGTGAGAATCATGGGCCTTTGAACTTGATTTTCGTGCTCATTGGCGTGATGGATAGAGTGTAATTTTCAGTAGATTATACATTGTCAGTTGGTGATTTCTGACTTGTTCGCTGTTTGCAGAGTAAAATAAAGCAAGTTGCTTAATGAGTTAGTCGGTTTGCTCGACCCGTTTTCTTGTTTGGTCCACAGCACGTGTTTCCGTTCTCCTTATTAGACAGACAAAGTTAACTGTCTTTGATTATATGTAGATGCATAACAGAAAATAAGATGTCGTTATTGGGTGGATCCTTAATGTTTTATCTTTCAAAAGCATTTATTTTACTAAGTTGCACAAATATGCTTATTTGACAGTCCTTTTAATTTGGTCAGCTTCATTCATTGCTAAACAAGAAAAATGGGATAAGCACACCAACTAATCCATTAAACAAGTTGCTTTCTCTTACTCTGGAATAGTAAACGAGTCCAACATGATCAACTAACAATATATAATCTACTGGATGTTACACTCTACTCATCACACTAATGAACTTATTGTGTTCAAAGGACCACGATTTTCCTATCATGGCGATTCCCGATTATCAACCACTACCTCAACATCCTTCAACAAATCATTGTTGCCTGTCTTGCTGCGAATATTTAGCACAGTAACTGCCATGTAAAAAATTTCATTGATCGCACATTTACCAATAAAGTAGAAAATAAAGACATCAAAATCATAACATTACTATGAATAGACAAATGCCAAAAAAGCCAACAAAACACTCATGAGTGATAACACATATGACGAAAATATGCATGCATTCTAAGTTGATCATACTAAGACTATTTTGGATGGCCAAAAGTAAAGGTCCAACAGCCAAAAGTCTTGATCCAAAACAAGGAGAGCAATTGACGTAACAAGCACTTATGGACAAATAGTATTTTATTTTGATTTGTCTAACCTTTGATGTGCATCCTTTGAAAGTCTTGATCTTTATTTAATCTTTTTGCTAGGTCATCGTCTTAGTCTTCTTAGATTTCACAGTTTTCTCTCTCCATTAGCTCATTGTCACTTTGCTTCACCATAACATCTTTGTTGTTCTTTACAGTGATTGATTCACCTATGGACATTGGAGGGATCGTTTTGGGTTCCTTTTTGGCTTCGTTCCTTCAGGTCCTGTTTGACAAGTTGACTTCTTCCACATTGAATTATGCACAACGAGAAGGAATCAGCAAAACTTTGCCTAAGGAGTGGAAGGAGATGTTGCTCACAATTAAGGCAGTGATGGCTGATGCAGAGGACAAGCAACTCAATGGTAACCGTCAAGTGAAGTTGTGGTTGGACAGTGTTAGGGACTTGGCCTATGACATGGAAGACTTGCTTGATGAGTTTGCAATCAAAGTCGCTCAGGTTGAGTCAAAGGCAGAATCTAGCACAAGCAGAGGTTTGGGGAAATGGAAGTTCCCTGTCTTTGGCCAACGACACTTGCACCTGTCTAAAACAAAGGTACAAGATATCAATGGCAAGTTGGAAGTGATTGTCACTAGGAAGGCTCATCTAAACTTGAGTGAGAATGTTATAGATAGATCTAACTACACCAGCAAAAGGGATCCGACCACTTCTCTACCAGAGCCTCGGTTTTTCGGAAGGGAGAATGAAGAAGCACAGATGCTCAAACTATTGTTCAATGAGGTTGAAAATTCTGATGCCACCCTGAGAATAGTCCCCATAGTTGGTATGGGTGGTATTGGAAAGACAGCTTTGGCTAAGCGGCTGTATAATAATGCCGAAGTGAATGGATGTTTTGAGAGGAAAGCATGGGTTTGTGTCTCCGATGTTTTTGATATTTTCAACATAACAAAGAATATTTTCCACTCAATCACCGACAAGTCCTGGGAGAACGAAGATTTTAACGGGCTTCAAGTTAGTTTGAGGGACAGTCTATTCGGGAAGAAGTTTCTTGTGGTTTTAGACGATATATGGAATGACAACTACCAAAGATGGACTGACCTCTTAAGGCCATTTGAAGTGGGGGCTAGGGGAAGTAGGATCATCATCACAACTCGCAACCTTGATGTTGCTTTCATAACAGGAGGGTCGCCGTACCCTTTGAAGGAATTGTCCCTTGATAATTGTATAAGCTTATTAGCCTTTCATGCTCTTCAAAAAACAAACTTTGAGAGCCACCTAGAATTTGAAACAATAGGCAAGAAGATAGCTGAAAGATGCAAAGGTTTACCTTTGGCAGCAAAGATGTTGGGCGGTGCCCTACGTAATAAAAGAAATCCTGATGAATGGAAAGATACGTTAAATAAATTAACAGGGGGTCTCCCGACGGCAGAGAATGAGGTTCTTTGTATCTTGAAATTGAGCTACGTCCATCTTCCTTCCTATTTGAAGAGATGTTTTTCTTATTGTGCAGTATTTCCTAAGGATTATGAAATTGAGAGGGATGAGCTAGTACTCTTATGGATAGCAGAGGGATTTTTAGATGGACATAAAATAAAGGAGAATAAATTGAGATTAGGACAGAATTACTTTGATGAGTTAGTATCTAGATCATTTCTTCAACAATCAAGTGTCCACACATCTAAGTTTTCAATGCATGATCTGTTGAATGATCTAGCAAAGTCAATTGAGGGTGGGATATGCTCTAGCTTTGGGGAGTCTCAACCGGTAGTTAATGAAGATGATGCATCTATGAAGAGAACTCGTTATGCATCATTCATCTCATCACAGTTTGTTACATCAAAATGCTTAAGAGCATATCATGGACTGAAGGTATTAAGAAGTTTAATTCTGGTGTGTGTTGGATCTAGTAGAAGATCAAATAAATTCTTTATTTCCAACAAGGCATTGAATGACTTGCTGACAAACTTGAAGTATTTGAGGGTGTTCTCATTATGTCATTGTGACATCAAAGAGGTACCGAATTGTGTTGGTGAATTAAAACATCTTCGATATCTCAATTTCTCAGACACTTATATCAAGAGGCTACCTGAGTCAATTGTGGGCTTGTGCAAATTACAAGCTTTGATCTTAAGAGGTTGTCATGCATTTTCAATGTTGCCCCAAGGTATCACAAAGTTGGTCAGCTTACAATTTCTTGATATTAGAGATACAAAAAGTCTAAAAGAGATGCCATTGGGTATTAGTAATTTGAAGAATCTTACTATCTTGTCCAAGTTTGTGGTAGGAACAGAGAAAGGGCTACAGTTGAAGGAATTAAACAACTTGTCGCATCTTCAAGGAGAATTATTCATATCAAATTTACAAAAGGTGGAAGATGTTAGAGATGCTGTTGATGCTAATTTATTAGGAAAGCAAGGCCTAAGAAAATTATTCTTGCATTGGGATAAAGATTTTGGAATGCTTCAGAATGATAAGCACAAATCAGGGGTGCTTGAGTCTTTGCGACCTCATATTGATATTGAAAATCTCACTATTTTGAATTATGGCGGTACAATATTCCCGTCATGGTTAGATGGTTCATCATATTCTCGGATGGTGTCTTTGTGCTTGTGGGACTGTCCTTATGTCACATCGTTGCCTTCACTTGGACAACTACCTTTATTGAGAGAATTATCTCTTAAAGGTCTAAATGCAGTAAGAATAATAGGTTCTAATTTTTACGGAGGTGATAGGCCTTTTTTGTCCTTAATTACTTTGCAGTTCAAAGAGATGTTGGCATGGAAGGATTGGTCTCCTTATGTGGGGGGCCCAAAAGAAGAAGTCCCATTCTCTTGTCTTCAGCATCTTGTTGTCCAAAGTTGTCCTTCGCTGGTCGGGACATTGCCTAGTCAACTTAATCGTCTTATAAAGCTTGAAATTCATTCATGCCAACAATTGAATAACTCAATCAGTGAGTTATGTCTTCCATCTCTCGATGAGTTATACCTTAAGGATTGTAGTAAGGAGATCTTAAGGAGATTGGTCAACCTAACTTCTTTGACCATTCTCAAAATTAAGAGTATTATAGAGCTTGTTAGCTTTGATCATGGATTTATGAGCTACATGGGCAACCTAAAGAAGCTTCATATAGGACAGTGTGACAAGCTAACATTCTTGTGGCAAGATGGAGATGAAACACGAAATCTCACTTGCCTCCAGGAATTAGTCATTAAAAAGTGTCCTCAATTCATATCTTTTGTGGTAGGAGGAGGAGAGATAGAGCTATCCTATAATCTTAAAAGGATGGAATTGGTGGATTGCACAAGTTTAGAAAAGCTTCCAAGCAAGATGCACACACTTAGACGTTTGGTGATTACAAATTGTCCAAAAATCATGGAACTAAACATTCTTCAAGATGACTCCAGCAGCAATAATTCGATTTCTCAACTTGAATCTCTTGAGGTAAGTGCCTATAACTCTTCGATATCCTTTTCATTTGCCAATGGTAGAGTTGCTCCTGTGAAGGCACTTTCTATAAACTACTGTAAAGGAGTGGAGTCATTGGAAGGGATTACCATAGAATCGCTTGAAAGAATCAGAATTGAAGGCTGTGAAAATATGGGAAGCTTACCACAATGCCTTCACACGCTCTCCCATCTTACTCAATTGCATATTTGTAATTGTCCAGCATTGGAGATAGAGGACTTCCCTCCCCTTCCCATCACCCTCTCGAGTCTTAATCTTAGTAATTGTTCTAAGATAAAGTCTATTGCCAATTGTAACATTGCCAACTGTAACAATCTCACTAAATTGGTAATATGGAGGTGTTTAGCATTAGAGATAGAGGACTTCCCACCCCTTCCCATCACCCTGCAGAGTCTCACACTTTGGGCGTGTTCGATGATAAAGTCATTACCCAATCAGTGGCATCATCTTACTTCCCTCCAGGAGTTGATAATTTGTTATTGCGAAAATATCAAATGCTTCCCCAAAGGAGGTCTGCCTCCCAAATTGCGAGTCCTTAGAATTCAAGGGCTCGTGAATCTAAAGCAGCCTGTGAGAGAGTGGGGCTTGCACCTGCTCACATCTCTCGAGAGACTGAGCGTTGATTTTGACAGGGGAGGGGAGGGAGAGAATGAGTGGTTTCCTTCGAAGGATGAGGATGCCTGGAGTCTCTTTCCTTCCTCTCTAATCGGTCTTCGCATATATGATTTGAGAAATGCGGAAAGACTATCGAGTGGTCTCCGCAACCGTCTCTCCTCTCTCCAATGGTTATTGATTGGAGATTGCCCCAAGTTGAGGTACTTGCCAGAGGATGGCTTCCCTCCCTCCCTCCAACAATTGCTCATATATTCATGCAAGATTCTAAAAAAGCAATATGCAAAACTCACTAGTGACTATTGGCCCCTCATCCAAGAGATCCCTGAGATCTACATTGATGAGCGGATCCGATGAATTGATTCATGCATCTACACAACAGTCGGTTTTCTTAGGGTTCGGGTAAGTTATTTTTGGTTTGGAAGGCATTCTTTTCCATTCTACTTTCTCAATTCAATGCTCAATACGGACTGATGTTTGGGTGGGGGATCTCGTTAGGTTGGATTGGCTCTGTTTCGTTGGACGATAAACTATAGGGCGAAACGCTAGCAGTGCCGCCTCTTGCTGTATTGATGACATATCCTCATTTTCTGCTTGATGCCCAAACCAATTGTGAATGAAATCGCACCATCATGAAGAATTGTAGCATTCCACAATCATAGTCCTCTGCATTTTCAGCGTCTATTGTCTGTTCTCTTCCCAACATCTTTTTCTTGGGCCCTTAAGCTCATTCACTTTGGTTGTTTTGTAGATACCATTGTGATCTTGCATTGGCAAGAATCTCTTGGAAGGATCATGTGCTAACGCTGCTAAGGTAGGGCTAATGTTGTTAGTGTCAATGTCTTGTTTCATTTTGTTTTTTTTTAATTTTTTTTTTGCAATTTATCCAAAAAGGAAGAAGCAATTAAATATATTTGTTGCATTGCTATGTTCTGAATTTTCCTTCTAGTGAATATGATCTAACTAAGGATAAATATTTTTGAAAATCTAAAAGGATATTTAGTTTTGTGGAAGCTGTGACATGATTGTGAAGAAAGGGGATGTGGTTTTTTTTCTTTTTATGGTTTTCTTTAGAATCAGGAACCTTTTTTTTGTTGATGATGATTCTTCGTAGGATTAAGCAGTCAATTGGGATAAAATTTTGAGGCAGCTCATTGCTCCAAGCTTTCACATGACAACATTGATATTCCATAAATCGCTTTCTGTTTGGGTCTTGAACTCTGGTGGTTTAGGAACTGTTGCTCACAGCTTGCTAGAAATTTTTAGCAAATATACTTATGCTTGTTTGGTTGAAATTGTAATGATAGGCTGCTGACCTCTGGGTTTGCATTTCCTGAAAATAAGTATGGCATTTCCTGTGGAGAACAAAATTTGAGCTCATGGGTTCCTTTGGTGTAACAGAAATCTTGTATTCAACCAATTTATATCTTTCTATGGCATATAAATTGAAGCAATGTTTAGCATGACATTTGAAGCTCTTAAAAGTTAATAATTTGTAATCTGAATTGTGGTTCATTACTTTCTCCAGGCTTTTTGGATGTTATTCATATAACATGGTGCTTTGACCACAAAATGCATTTCAAGATAACTTTCAGAAACCTGGGTTCTTTTGCTTGACGACCCATCCTATCATCTAGTAAGTTCTACTCATATTTCTCCATTTTATGACTTTGATTACTTTTTCAGTTAGCTTGTTATTGTTCTTGCACTAATTGAACTTGTCGGAATCTGGTTTTTACATTAAAAATATAGTAGAACCAAATGGTGGTCATAGCTGCTGGTAGCCCTCGTCATCATACATCTAGCAAATAATGGAACAGAAACCAATCTAATTGTTCCAATGTGGAAAATATTCAGAATAGAGCAATCTACAATACCAAATGGTACTGATCTTTATGCCTATAGGCAGTATTGGGCTTTACATACAAATATGTGGACCCCTTTTTGTTTGTAAATCCGGTCTTTAAGTTTTGCTTTAATGACCAGTGACTAAAGAATTATCTTTGTAAATTGTTATTTTATTGTCTAATGATTAGTGTTTTTGTTTTTTTGCCTATCCAAAACTGTAGGATTTGGATGCGGTTGAGGCATTCATTCAAGGTCTGGTCTGTTCCAAGGAGGAATTCTGATGGTGAGATTGATATTCTTGTCAAAATACTTCAATTTAACCAATGATGGATCATTTTCACAGCTAATAGCCCCCCTCTTTGCACCTTGATATGCAAGTTAGTCACAATGAGCATCTAATAACTGGAAGCTCGGATGATGTCTGGATGGTTCCTCAAGGCAAGGTGGCACCTCTCCATGGGAATTTCCGAGACTATAGGAATGTACTCCGGTTTTTGTTGAATCAGGTGAATCTAGTTATTGCCATCAACTAAGAATGGTTCACCAGGTTCACATTACCTTACAAACCGAAAATGAGGCTTAGCTATAGAGAGAAAGGGAAAAAAGATGAAAAGAGGATTGCTGCTGATATACAGGACGGACTCACAGTTACACCAGCCCTCATTTGTCATTTATACTTGACAAGGGCTTGTGGAATGATGAGTCTAAGTTTTTGAAATCGAGCATACAGTATCATTTGCAATAGCTTAAGAACTGAGTTGTGATTGCAGTCCTAATATAATTTATGATTCTTTGCACATTTTGTTCTAGCAATAGGTTCATTTGTTGTGCCCCTGGAAGTTTGATACTCTATTGCCACTGAAATCAGCTTTCCCTTGAACACTAAAATGATTTAATCATTTGCAAAAGAATGTTGTAGCACAGTAAATTATTTTGTAAGACAATCTATTTTGTGAGAAAGCTATATTAATATATTTTCCCCATTTTCACTCTTTGGCACTGTTTAGGAGAATTAATTATGAAAATATTATCACGGTCAACAAAACTCTGTATTCAACTCTAAGTACAGAATTGCTTTTACTAACTATAATGTAGGCCTTGCGTAGCTTGGTCAAAGATTATATTTCATCCTTCTTTTATTCAAATACATGAGAATCATGAAGATTCAATGGTGTTCCACAATCATATTCCTCTGCATTTTCAGCGTCTGTTGTGTGCTGTCTTCCCAACATCTTTTTCTCGTGCCCTAGCTCATCCACTTTGATTGTTTTGCAAGATGCCATTGTCATCTGTATTGGCAAAATTTCTTGGAAGGATCACTTGTGAAAATTATTGAGGTAGGGTTGTGTTGTCAATGTTATGTGTCATTTTTAACAATTTACAAGAAAGGAAGAAGCAGTTAAATTTATTTGGTGCACTGATATGCTATAAATTTTCTTCTTGTGATTATTATCCAAATAAGAATTATCTCTCTTAAAATCTAAAAATCAAATTAGTCATGTGGAAGCTGTGATATGATTGTGAAGAAAGGGGATGCAATTTTTTTTTTTTTAATTATGGTTTTCTTTAGAATTGAGAACCTTCTTTTTGTTGATGATGATCCTTCATAGTATTAAGCAGTCTATTTAGGGTGCTCATGGCTCTAAGCTTTCAATGCAACACAAATTCATGATAGGATGGATATTCATAAACCAACTTATTTTTAGGTCTTGATCTCTGTTGAGTTAGGAACTATTACCTACAGCTTGCTAGAAATTTTTAGCCAATATACTCATGCTTATTTGGTTGAGACGGTAACGATATCCTACCTGCCTCTAGGTTTGCATTGTCAGTAGTGACCTCTGGGGCAAATCTTGTCAGTTCTTTAAATTCGTCATACACCATGTCGTTGTATCTGAAATTACCTTCTTATGTGGCATTCTTCCTGAGCTCACCTGGGTTCCTTGGTGTAACTGGAAATCCTGCACTTCATCAATGTATACCTTGTCTAGATCATCTTCTCTCTCTTTGCTATTGTTGCGCATGTAAAAAAAAATTTCATGCAATTTTTGTGTGATATCGTGAAGCTGTATTGGAGGTTAGTTGATATGTAATCTCAATTGTGGTTCACTGTGTACTTGCTCTAAGGCTTTTTGGATGTTATTGCACATATAACATGGTGCTTTGACCATGTACATAGGTGGTTAGATAGGCAGAGTTGCATCTGCCAAGATAACTTTCAAGAAACCTCACATAGTTCTGCTTGACAAGCCATCCAATCATTTAATTGGTTTACTCATTTTTCTTTTTCAGTTAGCTTGTTATTGTTCTTGCACCATTTGAACTTATTGGAATCTGGTCTTTACATTGAAAATACAGTAAAACCAATCAGTGATCACAGTTACAGGGAGCATTTGTCATTGTACATCTGAATAGAGACCAATCTAGTTTTTCCAACTTGCAAAATGTTGGGAATAGAATGGTTCTGCTAGCCTGATCAGTGTGTTTGTATTACAGTAATCTATGATACAACCAAGTAGTTCCTATGTTTGTGCTTCGAGGTAGTGTTGGGCTTTGCACATAATGAATGTGGACCCTTTTCTTGCTTATAAATGTTCACTCTTAGTTTTGCTTTAATGAGTAGTGACTACTCAAGTGTCATCTTTGTACATCATTAGTTTCTTGTCTAGAAATAGATATGATCCTGCCTTTTCCACTATACCCAATTGTAGGATTTGGATGAGGCACTCATTCAAGGTCTGGTCTTGTTTCTTGGATGGATCATTTCGCAGCTGACAGCCCTCTTTTCGCCTTGATTTGCAAGTTAGTCTCGATGAGCATCTAATATCTAGAAGCGCAGACAAGCTATTAGTGGTTTCTCAAGGCAAGGTGGCGGCTTTCCATGGGAATTTCCAGTATTATAAGAGTTTGGATGTCCTGAGGGTATCTCTGGGGTTATTGCCTTCATCATCTGCACTAACGGTGGAGGACAAACATCCCAAAATGAAGTAGAAATTGGTTGAGCTCGCCCAATCTCTGAATGCAGCATGTGTGGATTAATTTGATTAAATTGTTCTGGGACCCAACTCTGAACACATCGATCTGGATTCAAAATTCTTTAGTTCCAATTAAAAGCAAACTAGGTTAAGTGACCTTGCTCTGGCCTGTATTAATTGTAGCACTTCCAGCTGTATTTAAATTTGCATCCTGTGATGCAGTAGCGACTGATTTGTCAAATAAGCCGCGGTTATGGCTTAAACCGAGTAACTCATAATGAGTATGGTAACTTTCATGGGAACCTCTATAGGGTCTATTCTGTTTTCCTATCCTTCGTTATGAATGGTTAAGGCAAAGAATTTCTCATGGAAATTTGTAAGACCGCCGTGGAAACGTGCTTTTCCCAGCCGGCATTGAGAGTTGAAAATTTTCCACTTGCAGTCTGCCCTATAAAGGTTCAAGTTTCATACCAATAAATCTTTTTACCTTCTCAAGTTTTTTACGTTAATTCACCAGCTTTTAGGCGGAGTTACTGATGATGAGCATGGATTCTCCATTCCAATTTGCATACTACAGAGGAGACCGAGGGAACGTTTTACGAGAAATTAGCTGTGTGAAAATATATTCCCCATTTTTGTCCTTAAGTACTGTTTAGGAGAATAAATTGTGAAAATGTTTTCGTGATTGACAAAATTTTTTACTTTCAGCTCTAAGTACATAATTGCTTTTAGTAAATATAATGTAGGCCTTGCCTAGCCAAAAGAAAAATCTATGATGAAATTCCGTGTAAACACTCGAATACAAAGTTAAAATATGGAAATTCGGGAGTGCCGGAAAACTGACAGGAAAAACTAAAATCCACCAAACCAGGAATAACGAATTTATCAAGTCGATGCATCTTCTATAACCTTAACGTCCGGCCAGGAAAGAGAGAATCTCCCAGACAACGAATTCCTTCCAAAGAGCCACCAATTCCACCGGTTCCCCCACAAAAGTAACACTCGAGGATACAATCGCGAAAGAGGGAAAAACCCTAGCCTGAGCTCGTCGGATGCAGGCGACGAACTGGAGCCGCCGGTAGAGCTTCCGGAGGCGACGGCGGAGGCGGAGGCAGAGGCAGCGACGTGGTCGGGAGTGACGAGGAAGACACCTTCGCTGTGATGGGAGCGAAGCGCGCGCACGGAAGGTTCAAGCTCGAGCTCGCTGGGCCCAGACGGCGTGTCGGAGCCGCCGATGGGCTCCGGAACGCGACGGGCGGAGGTGGGGGCGGAGGCGGCGGCGCAGTTCGTCCGAGGAATAGAGAGAAGCCTGGGATTGAGAGGGAAGAGAGCGAGGGAGAGGAGAGAGAGGGAATTTCAAAATATCTGTTTGGTCGGATCCTACTGTACAGGTGGCGAGACTTGAGAGAGAGAAGGAATACTAGTAATTGGCATCATTTAAAAATGAACAATAGCATTGTCAAATTTAAAAGTGACGGTCAAATCATAAACACCAAAATCGATGCTCTTGGTCATAAGCAAAGTCCCTCTCCCCTCGTGTCAATGCTTATAAATAACATTCACTCAGTTATGATATTCCAAAAAGAACCACTTTTTATTTGCCAACAATAAAAAAAATCTCAGTTATGATATTTAAAAAAGAACCACTTTTTATAGGCCTGCAATAAAAAAGATCTCAAATTCCGCTCAAACTACTCATATTCCCTAAGTTACTATTTCAAAACCTACAAAGTAATTTAATGCAAGTCTTGATAAATAAATAAATAAGCAGAAGACATAGCAACTTAATATGAATTGGAGCAAATGATCGGTAACCTCACATGTGGATTACGTTAGCTTTACCGGTTCTTTGTATTTGCCTCTGTTGATACATGAATTTTCTCCAAAAAATCAAGTATTGCATTTTTAAAATAGATAAATAATAGTAAAAAGAGCAAAAAATAAATAAACAAATTAACAAATAACAAAAGAAGAAGAAGATGCAGAAGGAGGAGGACGAGAATAAAATAATAAAGCCTCGGCCCTATTCAGTCAGTAGGGGTGAGCGGGTCCAGGTGGGTAGGGTCTAGACCAGGACCTTATTCCCTACCCCGTTATAAACGGTTCTCCTTTTCGACTGTTCCCTACCCCCGTTTTCATTGGACTCATTCGGCCCACCCCTGTTTTCCAAAGTCCGGGAACAGGGTTGACCCTGTTTATATTGGAACATGTTTTGCATAAAAATTAACCTTAGAAAAGCAAGTCTAGATGAGTTATTTGCAATCTAGCAACAGATACCCTCAAAACAGGAATGAAGAACCAAACCATGATTAACAAATTCTTGCAGAACCAGGTGAGGCGTGAGCTCTTCAAGGGAGTACCGATCATAAGGAAGAAATGATTCATGGGACATGGGACTTCCATCCACCGCTAGCGGTTTGTCAACCGAAACGGGGATGACCAACAAAACCAAGTAACGAACCTCAGCCATGGAGAACTCACTTGACTATTGCCGAGAAGGTGAGAATAGGTGAGGTTCAATTGTTTTATCGAGCAATCCTTTCCCTTTTCGAGGTAATGAATAGCTCATTTTATGAATAGCCATTACCACATCGGAGAAAGATTGAAGAGCACTCTTCACCGCTATGCACACTTATACACATGAAGATAACGTATATGCTCATGGGAAGACAAAGACCGGCAACTTGCTTTAATTATAACAACTTTAAACTTCATTAATTCGATAGTATAGATAAAATTCAACGCAAATAGAAGCCTTAGAATATGTCATCTCAGAACATTGTCAAGAAGTACTAAGACTAGATGATAGCATTGGCAAATGCCATTGTGTGCAAGAACTTTTCAGGAGATTAAAATGCACACAGAGCCCTTTGTAATCTAGGCACCGCATAGCAACATCAGCGGATCTGTCTGCGGATAAAAGTGAAGAAACCTCAAACGATGTCTCTTTTCACTACATATTGCACACTCGATAAAGCAATTCCATGTACAGAACCTAACAACTCATTTTTTTCTCTGAACATTCCATCTGAACCTTTTGCAAAGATAATCCATAAGCGTGACAGAGATCCACGTAGTTTGTCAGGAGCAAACAAAAACCATACATTGAGTCACAGTAGACTAAAAGAAGAATTCCAATGCATTTGCTTTCATTCTACCTTGAAACTTGCTAAGGCCGTTCTAACACGTCGAAGAGCAATTTTAACACATCTGCTCTCATCCTAGCGCTAGTAATCGAATCGACATTCCTCCTCAACTGATTAACTAGATAAAGACAATCAAATTGCAGAAGAAGAAGTAACAAAGACATTCTGCCAAACCAAAAAAAAAAAAAAAAAGAGAAAAGAAAGAAAGAAAGAAGCGGGGTGGGTGGGTCGGGGGAGCTCACCAAGATGCAGACGTCGGCAATGGGGCTTGGGCGGAGCAGCGAGGCAGCGGCAGCTTCCCGAACGCGCTGGACGGCGAGAAGACGACTCGCGGGACGCCGCGGTCGCAAGCGAAGTGGTGGGTCCACCCGAGGAAGAAGTCGGAGACGACCGCGCAGGGCGGGGAGGGGTGGGACTCGAACCACCAGGAGAGGAGCGGGAGGTGGAGGTCGCGGAGGGCGTGGACTTTGGCGACGAAGCGCACCCGCGGTGGGTGTGGCGCGGCAAGACGAGAGGCTGGAGCGAGGAGGAGGAGGCGAGGAAGGGGTCGAGCAGGTGGAGGTTGTCGGGGGTGACGACGACAGTGACGGTGACGGCGGGGGCGGCGGGGCAGGGGAGGAGGAGGAGCTTGGCAGCGGTGGTGCGAGCGCGAGGGGAACCGAGAGAGGAGCGCGAGAGGAAGGGGTCGAGCACTGGTTCTCTGCGTCTGCGCCTTTGCAAGGTAAAGAAAGAAACAAAATTAGGGTTTCGCCAACCGGTTCCCAAACCGGTCCGGTCCGTCGAACCGGTTCCCGGGTGGGTAATCCATCGGAACCGGTTCCCGGACCGGTTTAAACAGGGTCTGCGTTTTGGGAACCGGTTCCCGGCCCCGTTTTAACCAGAACCGGTTCCCGACCCTGTTTTCCGGGTGGGCCGGACCGGGAACCGGGTAAACCCGATCCGGTTGCACACCCCTACAGTCCAGTCCACAAACCCCATTCAAATCCACGGTCTCAATCCATCAGCCCATAAATCCTCACTCGATGCACGTGAACTGTCCGATGAAATGTCGCTGAGACAGGGTTGTGTAATAGTTCTTCCAAAATTGTCTAATCTTAAGGCAAATTGACATAGTTTACATGATATTTTTTGTTTTTTGTTTATAGCTATTAGGCATGATTTGTTAGACACGTAACCTGCGTTTCACATGTTCGTTTAGCGATTTGCGGTGGACACCGGAGATATATAATTGTTTGGAGTCGATTTCTAGTGGTGGTTGTGTGAATCTCTCTGTTGCTCGGGAAAGCCGTGGTCATGCGTCTGGTGGCCGTACATGAAGTTGGTGGAGAGGGACCTAGAACGAGAAGAAAAAAAAATGATAATAAATTAAAAAAACGACGACGACAACGACGACGATGATGACAAATTCTTACTTGCTTTTACGTTATTATTACTTTAGTTCGTTTACGTTCTTGTCTTTAATATCATTATTGAAACCGTAGGCAGTTATCCTTTGCCAAAATTAGACTTTGACTTGATTTTGAAAATTAGCTCACTGTTTGATGTCCCGAAACTTAATAATAAAGCAATTTATACTTTGCTCGTCTTGTTTCGGATTTACTTTCCACACTTTATTTTTACTCGTCCTTTAGTATCATTTTGATGTGTCGTGCTGTTTTCATTATATTGATTTCGTGATTTGATTTCTTTAGATTCATTCAACGAGTATATTACACTTGAGAGTCAGTCTCGATCAAACAAGCCTGCATGCATGCCCACGTAGTGGAGAATAACACTACATTTAATCATATCTTTGAATTCTCTAGCTTATATAAAGTAATTTGTTCTCCCGTTAGCTCCTAACTGGTTCCAATAGGCTAATAACGAGTTTATGTGTGGTTAGGATTTCAATGAGCCCACACCGAAGGACAGGGATCACACGTTCCCGTTCAATAAGCTATTAAACCCACTCATCCCGCTCGGAGCATCGCAATAGGCTCTGACTGCCTTTGCACTTACTATCGGCATTTCTATTTTACCAAACTATTACGAAGGCAATTTAAATTCAGCATCTTATCAACTCGATTGAATCTGTCTCAGTATTGTGTTGATCTTGAATCGCTTGAGCCAGTTGGATTTTTCTGCCCTCTGGGAACCAGATCGTCTTCTCTGGCCTGCTGCTCCTCTCTGCAACTTTGACCTTCATGGTCGGACCTGTTGCTCTAGTCATCCACTTAGCGGTGATCCTTTGACGCGGCTTTGGCTCCCGATGCTCAGGGAGCTGCTGGGGAGGCATATGTTGGCACAAGATCGCTAGTAGCAGGATCCTCTGCCACGATTACCATGTAACGATGGAGTTTAACATAATTTCGAGCCTTTGGATATAGACATCCAGCTTCAAATTCATTTATATAGTTTAAATTCAAGTCATGAATCATTTGGTTATAAGCTTCCGATAGTGCATGATTCTGACTTCTCCTGAATAACAATAATTAGCATGTACACATTGCATTTTCAACGAGGCATAACGCTATTTTGCTTGTAGGAATAATAGAGGAAGGGTTTGGCTTTCGTATAAATTGCGCGCTCGCTCCGAACAAGTAGGCCAACTTGTTCTCTACTAGAAGGAAACGTTTGGCTGAGGCAAGCCGACTTGTCAACTTGTTTTCTAGAAGTGACGTCTTGGAACCTCAACTTAAGATTCACGGCTAGTTTCTCTTCCTTCTTTAATGGCAAGTTGACTAAGATTTGGAGGCCAACTTTGATTTTTCTTCTTGGCGGCCAATGTAGGATGTTGATTATTCAACACCACCCTCTTTTGATCTGCCCAGTCCCCAACAAACCTGTCCTAGTCGTAGCTCCGTCGATATTATCTTCTATCGTTGCAAGCAGTGGCCACCCATTGCCGTAGCAGAGTTCACACGCATACACCGTGAATTGTCGAACCTAGCGCTCGTCCCCCCTGCTCAGCAGTTTTCTCTTCCTGCTCGTCCAAACCTGGCGCTCGTCCTTGCTGGATTGCTGTTGTTGATCTAATCTTGTTCACCGGTCAGCTCCAGAAAGACTACTCGAAATAGGTAAATCTCTTTTTCCCTCAAACTGATTCATCCAGAACCTCACTGCTAAAGTATCCGGTAGGCCTTCATTGCACGAGAGCAGCTACCAGTCATTTCTGAAGAGGTGGCAGCAGCAACAATATTTTCGTTCTTAAACTGACTTCACGCCTGTCTATAATCCTGATTGCAAGCTTAATAACAAAATTTTAGGAAAAGTTGATGTCAAATACTTGCTGTCCCGATTAAAGCTGCGTCATGGTGATTTGTTGAATATTTTTGCCATCCGTGTTTATGAAATTGCATAATGCTAGGTCACTCTCGATCACGTCTTCATGTGTAATTTCATGAATTTACATGTGTCAAATTTCATAAAAGTCATCAACGGCATGTTATATACATTCATTGCATTCTAGATTGTATATTAGGGGGGGTGTTTAATAAAACCACGTGGAGGGTTATTAGGTGTTGCACATTTAGAAAATTGCATATCATACATTTACATATTTAGGGAAAGTCATATTCACATTTTTAAGTGTGTTCATATTTGCTGATTTGGACAGACTTAGGATTTTTCATTACATATTAGGATGGAATTTCATCATATTCGTGTCAGGATAATTATATTCGAAAAAATTACAATTTTCATGGACAAGCATTATCATATCTCACAGACTTCACTCTCATTCATTTCATTTCTTGCATGCATATCGATTGTCGCCAATCACCACCATCTCTAGTCGTCGCTCCATCAATACCATCGTTCGTCGTTGCAAGCAGGGACCACGCACTGCCGTAGCTGAATACGGACGCGTACACAGGGAACTGCCAAGCCTAGGGCTCGTGCTTGCTGGATTGCTGTTGTGGATCTAATCCCGTTCGCCTGGTCAGCTCCAGGAAGTCTACTTGGAATAGGTAAAAGACATCTTTCTACTTGCTCTCTTTTTCCCTTGAACTGATGCAGCAAGTTTAATAACAAAATTGGGGAAAGTTGATGTCATATACTTGCTGGCCAGATTAAAGTTGCAGCTTGACTGCATAATTCATGGTGATTTGTTGATCTTAATATGGCTTAGTTGATTTAATGAGGTGATACATCTGCACGCATAATTGTTTAAGCCAAAATTTGGACTTCTATTTTATGGTTTTTCATTACATATTAGGATAGAATTCATTATATCCGTATCAGGACAATTATATTAGAAAACTCAGAATTTTCATGGACAAGCATTATCATGCACATCTAGGCTTTTTGGAGTGCATTATTATTAATTCTCTTTTTTGCACGTTTCCTTTCATAAATCACATGCTATAATTTGGGAAATCTAGGAAAATCATATCTTGCTTATTAATAAATTTAGATTGCATCTTCATAAAAATGTGAAGTGGAACTCCCCGCGAGTCACGAAGAGTCTTATCACCCCATTCCTGCATTTTTTTTCTTCATCAGCTTTTTGCTGTTTTTCGTATTTAGTTTTTCCTTTTGCTCTTTTTCCATTTATTAAACTTATATTCTGAAAAGATAAATGGAAATCTAGACACAATTCCAATAGACAAGTACAATAGAGATTAATGAATGACTAATCACAATGTGATTAAAAATGACAAAAGTTGGACTAAAATTATAGTTTTGTTAATTTGAGCAAGAGAAACAATAATCAGTGCCAATTGTCAATCACACACAAAAAAAAAAAAAAAAAAAAATCGGCACCCACGTAATGCGTGGAAAGTCTACTAGTAATGTAAAAGAGACATTCGCATGGGAACGGAAGAGGAGAGATTTGAAAAGTGAAGCGATAAATCCAATTTGCATCTCCGTAAGTCTTGGTCTTTCTGGATTTTATTAAATTTTCTTTCCAATCAGTTCTTTACCAATTTTGCTTCACTTTCACGACAAAAAAGTTCATGATACCCACTGAAGTTCTGGTCTTCTCGAGTTTATGATTTACTTACACGAACGAGTATATGATCGTGGAAACTACAAATGTGCGGGGATAATCTCTAAATATTACAGAACAACCACTTGTGAAAGAAAAAGTTGCAGCAAGATGGGCGAAAATATCTGCTGAAAGGTGATGAGTTAGTAACCGATGATGGGGAATCGCCTAGAAAGAGAATCATGGTCCTTTGAACTCGATTTTCCTGTTCATTGGTGTGATGAATAAAGTATAATTTTTAGTAGATTATACATTGTCATTTGGTGATTTGTGACTTGTTCACTATTTGCATAGTAAAATAAAGCAAGTTGCTTAATGAATTAGTAGGTGTGCTTGACCCTTTTTCTTATTAAGCCCAAAGCACGTGTTTCCATTCTTCTTAATGGACAAACAAAGTTAATTGTCTTTGATGACATGTATATGTATAACAGAAAATATGACGCAATGTTATGTTTCAAAAGCATTTATTTTACTAAGTTGCACAAACATGTTTATTTGCCAATCCTATTAATTTGGTCAACTTCATTCGTCGCTAAACAAGAAAAAAGGGATAAGCACACCGATTAATCCATCAAGCAAGTTGCTTTCTCTCACTTTGGAAATGGTAAATGAGTCCAATATTAACAATATATAATCTACTAGATGTCACACTCTACCCATTACACTACTGAACTTGATAATTGTGTTCAAAGGACTGCGATTCTCCTATCAAGGCGATTCTCGATTATTGACCACTACCTTAGCACCCTTCAACAAATCATTGTCGCCCATCTTGATGTGAATCTTTAGCATAGTAACTGCCATGTAAAAGAATTCATCAATCTCACATTCACCAATAAAGCAAACAAAGACATTGAAATCATAAGGTTACTAAGAATATACATATGCTAAAAAAGCCAACAAAACACTCGTGAGGGATAACACTTATAATGAAAATATGCAAACACTCTAAGTTGGTCATATTAAGACTCTGTTTTGGATGGCCAAAAGTAAAGGTCCGACAGTAAAAAAGTCTTGATCTGAAGAATAAGGAGAGTAATTGACATAACAAACACTTGTGGACAAATAGTATTTTTTTTTTTTTTATTTGTCTAACCTTTGATGTGCATCCCTTGAAAGTCTGGGTCTTTTTTTAAATATTTTTCCTAGGTCATCATCTTGGTCTTCCTAGACTTCATAGTTTTTTCTTTCCATTAGCTCATTTTCACTTTGTTTCACCATAACACCTTTATTGTTCTTTACAGTAACGGATTCACCTATGGCCATTGGAGAGATAGTTTTGGGTTCCTTTTTGGCTTCGTTCTTTCAGGTCCTATTCGACAAGTTGACTTTGTCCGCATTAAGTTGTTTACAACGAGATGGAATCAACACCGTCTCGCTTGAGGAGTGGAAGGATATGCTGGTAACAATCAATGCAGTGTTGGCTGATGCAGAGAACAAGCAACTTAGTGGTAACCATCAAGTGAAGCTATGGCTGGACAGGGTTAAGGACTTGGCCTATGACATGGAAGACTTGCTCGATGAGTTTGCGATAAAAGCTGCTCAGATTGAGTTACAGGTAGAATCTAGCACAAGTAGAAGTCTGCAAAAATGGAAGTCCCTTTTCTTAGGCCAACCACACTCGCTCGTGTCTAAAACCAAGATACAAGAGATCAATGGCAGGTTGGTAACGATTGTCACTGGAAAGGCTAATCTAAGCTTGAGAGAGAATGTTACAGACATATCCAACTTCACCGGTAAAAGGGATCCAACCACTTCTCTACCTGAGTCACAGTTTTTTGGTAGGGAGGAGGAAGAAGCACATATACTTGAACTATTGATAAATGATGTGCAAAATTCCGATGCCATGCTGAGAATAATCCCCATAGTTGGGATGGGCGGTATTGGAAAGACAGCCTTGGCTCAGCGGCTGTATAATGATGCCGGAGTGAATAGATGTTTTGATAGGAAAGCATGGGTTTGTGTTTCGGATGTTTTTGATGTTTTCGACATAACCAAGAATATTTTCCACTCGATCACCGGGTTGTCATGGAAGGACAAAGATCTTAATGGGCTTCAAGTTAAGTTGAGGGACAGTCTATCCGGGAAGAAGTTTCTTGTGGTTTTAGACGATATCTGGAATGACAAGTACGAAAGGTGGACTGCCATCTTGAAGCCATTTGAAGCGGGGGCTAGGGGAAGCAAGATCATAATCACGACTCGAAACCGTGCTGTTGCTTCCATAACAAAAACGTTGCCGTATTGTTTGAAGGGATTATCCCTTGAAAATTGCACAAACTTATTAGCCTTTCATGCTCTTGGAGAAATAAACTTTGAGAGCCACCCAAAATTTGAAAAAATATGCAAGAAAATAGCTAAAAGATGTAAAGGTTTACCTTTGGCAGCGAAGATGTTGGGTGGTGCCCTACGTAGTATAACGAATCCCAATGAATGGGAAGATACCTTAAACAACATAATAAGGGATCTTGCAATGGTAGAGAATGATGAGGTTCTCCCTATTTTGACATTAAGCTATGTCCATCTTCCTTCCTATTTGAAGAGATGTTTTTCTTATTGTGCAATATTTCCCAAGGATTATGAAATTGAGAGGGATGAGCTCGTACTCCTATGGATAGCAGAGGGATTTTTAGATGGACAAAAGAAAAATAAAAATAAGTTGAAATTAGGACAGAGTTACTTCAATGAGTTAGTATCTAGATCATTTCTTC
This sequence comes from Eucalyptus cladocalyx, assembly GCA_017140615.1. Classification (NCBI taxonomy): domain Eukaryota; kingdom Viridiplantae; phylum Streptophyta; class Magnoliopsida; order Myrtales; family Myrtaceae; genus Eucalyptus; species Eucalyptus cladocalyx. The sequence goes on along the minus strand of CM029517.1, from coordinate 12,401,876 downwards.
AACAATCAAGTGTTGACACATCTAAGTTTTCAATGCATGATCTTTTGAATGATCTAGCAAAGTCAATTGAGGGTGCAATATGCTTTAGCTCTGGGGAGTCTCAGGTGGTAGTTAATGAAGATCACGCATCTCTTGGGAGAGCTCGTTATGCATCATTTGTCTCATCATGGTTTGTTACATCAAAATGCTTAAGAGCATATCATGGATTGAAGGTCTTAAGAAGTTTAATTCTAGTGCGTGTTGGATCTAGTCGAGGCCCAAATTATTTCTCTATTTCCAACAAGGTGTTGCATGACTTGCTAACAAACTTGAAGTATTTGAGGGTGTTTTCATTATGTCATTGCAGCAATGTAGAGGTACCGAATTGTGTTGGTGAATTAAAACATCTTCGATATCTCAATTTCTCGTACACTAACATCGAAAGGTTACCTGAGTCAATTGGCAACTTGTGCAAATTACAAACTTTGATCTTAAGAGGTTGTCATTGGCTTTCAAAGTTGCCTCACGGTATCACAAAGTTAGTCAGCTTACAATTTTTGATATTAGAGATACAAAAAGTCTAAAAGAGATGCCATTGGGTATCAATAATTTGAAGAATCTTACTATCTTGTCCAAGTTTGTGGTAGGAACAGAGAAAGGGCTACAGTTAAAGGAGTTAGAGAACTTGTCGCATCTTCAAGGAGAATTATTCATATCAGAATTGCAAAATGTGAAAGACGTTAGAGATTGTGTTGATGCTAAGTTGTTAGGAAAGGAAGGCCTAAGCAACTTATTCTTGCAATGGGATAAAGATTTCAGAAATCTCTGGAACGATAAGCACTATTTTCAGGTGCTTAATTTTTTGCGACCTCACACAAATCTTGAAAATCTCACTATCTTGTACTATGGTGGTGCAGAATTCCCACCATGGTTAAATTGTCCATCCTATTCAAAGATAGTGTCTTTGTGCTTGCAGAGCTGTCCTAATGTCACATCGTTGCCCTCACTTGGACAGCTACCTTCGCTGAGAGAATTATCTCTTAAAGGTCTAAATGCAGTAAGAATAATAGGTTCTGAATTTTATGGAGGTAAAAAGCCTTTTTCGTCCTTAACCACTTTGAAGTTCAAAGAGATGTTGGCATGGAAGGATTGGTCTCCTTATGCTAGGGCCCCAAAAGAAGAAGTCCCATTCTCTTGTCTTCAGCATCTTGTTATCCAGAACTGTCCTTCATTAGTTGGGACATTGCCTTATCAACTTAATCATCTTATAAAGCTTGAAATCCGTTCATGCCTACAATTCAATAACCCAATCAATGAGGTTTATCTTCCATCTCTCAGTGAGTTATACATTGAGGATTGTAGCAATGATATTTTAAAGAGATTGGCCAACCTGACTTCTTTGACCATTCTCAAAATTAACAAACTTATAAAGCTTGTTTCCTTTGATCATCAATTTATGAGTTGCTTGGGCAACCTAAGGAAGCTTCATATAGGACTGTGTGACAAGCTAACATGCTTGTGGCAAAATGGAAATGAAACGCAAAATCTCACTTGCCTCCAGGAATTAACCATTAAAAGTTGTGCTCGATTCACATCTTTTGTGGCGGGAGACAAAGAGATAGAGCTACCCTGTAATCTTGAAAGGATGGAATTGGTGGATTGCACAAGTTTAGAAAAGCTTCCAAGCAAGATGCACACACTTAGACATTTGGTGATTGAGAATTGTCCAAAAATCATGGCTCTAAACATTCCTCAAGGTGACCCGAGTAGCAATAATTTGATTTCTCAACTTGAATCTCTTAAGATACGTCACTATGGTTCTCTGATATCCTTTTCATTTGCTAAGGGTAGACTTGCTCCTCTGAAGGCACTTCATATAGACAATTGTGAGGGAGTGGAGTCGTTGGAAGGGATTGCCATAGAATCGCTTGAAACAATGACAATTAACGATTGTCAAAATATGGGAAGCTTACCACAGTGCCTTCACACGCTCTCTCATCTCACTCGATTGCATATTTATAATTGTCCAGCATTGGAGATACAAGACTTTCCTCCCCTTCCCGTAACCCTCTCGAGTCTTGTTCTTAAGCATTGTTCTAAGATAAAGTCTATTGCCAACTGTAACATTGCCAATTGTAACAATCTCATTGAGTTGGAAATATGGGAGTGTCCAGTATTGGAGATAGAGGACTTCCCACCCCTTCCCATCACCCTGCAAAGTCTTTCACTTTGGGATTGTCCGATGATAAAGTCCCTACCAAATCAGTGGCATCATCTTACATCCCTCCAGGAGCTGAAAATTCGTTATTGCGAAAATATCACACGTTTCCCCAAAGGAGGGCTGCCTCCCAAATTGCGAGAGCTTATAATTCCGGGGCTCGTGAATCTGAAGCAGCCAGTGAGAGAGTGGGGCTTACACCTGCTCACATCTCTCGAGATTCTAGGCATTGAGTTTAACATGGGAGGGGAGGGAGAGAAGGAGTGGTTTCCTTCGGAGGATGAGGATGCCTGGAGTCTCTTTCCTTTGTCTCTAACCCATCTTTGTATATGGAAATTGAGAAACATAGAAAGACTATCAAGCGGTCTCCGCAACCATCTCTCCTCTCTCCGATGGTTATTGATTGGAGATTGCCCCAAGCTGAGGTACTTGCCAGAGGATGGCTTCCCTCCCTCCCTCCAAGTATTGCACATAGTTTCATGCAAGATTCTGGCAGAGCGATGCGCAAAACTCACTAGCGACTATTGGCCCCTCATTGAAGAGATTCCTCACATCATCATTGATTACAAGCAAATCTGATGAATTGATTCGTGCATCTACGCTACAGTCAGTTTTCTTAGGGTTCGGGTAAGTTATTTTTGGTTTTGAAGGCATCCTTTTCCATTCTACTTTCTCAATTCGATGCTCAATACGAATTGATGTTTGGGTGGGGGATCTCATTGGGTTGGATTGGCTCTATTTCGTTGGACGATAAACCATAGGACGAAACGTTCGCAGTGCTGCCTCTTGCTATGTTGATGACATATCCTTATTTCTGCTTGATGTGTCATGCCCTGATCCTCGGTCACGTGCCCATCATTCATCTTTGATTGATTTTAAAATGCAATATCCTAGGACTACGTATCGCCGACCCTTTCATTTCCAATAACACATGCGGAAGTAGTTATAAATCCCTAGACAATAAAGCAATGGGATAGAAAAGTAGGGCCATAATTTTCATATTGAAATTCACAACCACACTTTTACACAAGCACCTCGTAATATATAATACAATACTATTCACAAGGGTCTGACTTAACACATATCCACATATAATCAAGGTTTGACAAAATAGGATGGGATCTCAGTCCTCATCCGGGTCGTACTCAGGATACTCCTCTGGATCATCTTTAGATTTTTCCTCTTCAGGTTCTACCTCGGGTCCTTCCTCTTGCTCGACTACCTCTCATTCCTCTTCTTCACTCCAGTTAGTACCCTTGGCTGAGTATGCCGATGACTTAGGATCGCCCTCGAGCTTGGGATCCTTGGCATCCACTACCGACCCATCCTTAGGGTCTACTGTCCCTAGCCCGAATGCTGCCTCCAGGACTTACAGAGGCACATCGCCTTCTGGGATAGGACTTTCTCTTCGCCCACCATGATAGTGATGATACCATGATCGATACTCATGGGGTACCAGGTCAATTCTATTCACTTCAACCCACACCTTGGTCTCTATCAACACATACTCTAGTCCCTCTAGGTGGTGGTCTATCAGAAAGGGGTATTCTTCTTTGGTGACATTCACAGGAATACCAAAATGTATTGGAGGACGAGAAGGGGGACATGTTGCCATTTAGGGTCCTGAAATGTTGTTCCACAACTGGGATGAGACTACGTCTCAGCAAGTTCTACCCCTTAAGAACCGATTAGTAAACCAATACGCTATCTGGGCTGTCTATGCACGCACGAGTCAGAGGACTTACCTTGGCCTTAGATTCCACCTGCATATTAGCATAGTTTAATAGGCACCCAAGCAATCACATCACATATCGATATCTCAATCAATCGACCTAATCGATTTCATGTCAATCGAACCATTCATCGATCATTTCAATTCAATCAATCAATTCATGACATCAGATCAAAGCAATGATCAATCAACCTAGTCAATTATATGTCATCTCGACCTTTTCTTGGTCGGCTCATCTCATACTATCTATAAGTCCGTTCATATCAGAACTACTCACTGCTAAGTTAATAAATAGATAATATAGCTCGCTTCTAAGATGATCGGGTATACTACTCTTTGCTAAGCTGCCATATCGCTCTTAGCCTGATAAAGTATACCAACAGTGCTCAATCTAAGCTAATAAGGTATATTTCTCTCTGTTAAGCTGCCATATCGTCCTTAGGTTGATATAGTATACTGATATATTCCATCAAAACTAATGAGGTATACTACTATCTGCTAAGCTGACATATCATCTGTAGGCTGATATAATATATCGGTATACTGCTCTGCTAAGCTGACATATCACCCGTAGGTCAATATAGTATACTATCCCAATTATACAATCAATTCCATATTTTTATCATTCTCGATAAAGTAGCCGTGTGTCTTGACACGGTTGGCCTTAGCCAAAATATAATATTTTCATTTTCATAACTCCCACATTTTTCGTAGTCCACTCAAATATTTTTGGCATTATCAACCGATGCTTGGTTATTTTTCAATTAATAACCAAAGATTATCCAATTAAAGAATAATTCCCACTTTCACAAATAGTTCAATTCAACACGAAATAAAACTCAATTAAATAAACGGACTACACCACGACAATAGCATAGAATTCTGATCGTCGATATCTTTGCCTAATTTTTGGAAAATAATTAATTAATTAAATTAATTCCGAAAATTAATAATTAAATACTAAAAATCCAATTTAGGCTCGTAATGCCTAATCGAAAGCCAAATCAGATCAGGAAAAATCCCGAGATGTATTCAATAAATAGAAATACGTCTCTACTTGCTAATTACACTAACTTATCACCTAATATGCATCATTAAGTCACTAATCTGATTGTTCTAAACTAATCTAATAACCTAATTGCATTTAATTAAATCTAATCAATCATTAAGTATCATTAGCAAACTAAAAGAGCATTAGTGAGCAAAACTCACCGGAATGACGCTCGAGTCGGATCAATCCGACGGGAACGGTGCGGGGAACGAAAAACTCCCAAGCGGACCTAGGAACCGAGGCCCGGAACACCTCCAAAATGGGCCTAGAACCTAGTTGAAAACCCACACCGAAACCTTTTGTTCTTGATTGGAAAATTGAAGAAAACTACTTTGTTTAAGTGATACTTGCACGGGAATGAAAGATTGAACCAAACCGGACCTAAACGAAGCTTTACGGGCGAGGAAACACCCAAAACTAGCCTCGGTGAGACTTCCACAGACCCAAACACAGCTGCTGGGCGAGAGAGGGATGCAACCAAGGAGACGGTGGAGCATGACCAAGACGGGCACGTGCGTGCAGGGGTGAGGGCAACACCAACGTGGCGACGGGCGGCTAAGCATGGACGGCGGCTGCTACACTCTCCTCCTTGCTGTGCTGGTCGAGAATTCAAAGGAAAGAGAGAGAGGGTGGCCGGCCAAATGGAGAGAGGGAAAGAAGAGATAGAGATGAGGGGTGAGGGCTCCACTTTGTCCAATTTTTCCACAACTTGTTCATCAAGTTTCAACCTAAGCCAAGCATTATTCCTTGGCACTCCTTTGGCCACACCAACACCCCAAATAACCTTTCCAATGGTCCAAAATTGGCTAGTGTGTGGGGGATTACGAATTTTGAAGAATAAAGCTTCCATTGGAGCTAGTTCTTTCTTGATTCTCTCTCAATCGGCTCTCATAAAATCAATTGATGTCTCAATTATCAAATTGATAATTTTCCTCATCCAAGAATCCCTCATGCTTCTCAATTTTGCAACCCGAATAATTCCCCGGCTTCAATTGCATAAAAATAGTCCGCCAACGACTTTTTCCCAAAAAGTGTCAATTGTCAGAAAAATCTTCTGAGACTGAGTTGACATTCCTAGAATTTATTGTGACATGACAGAATCTTTAATTTCTGAAATCAAACTTGAATTGACGGTTAATTTTCATTCGATGCGTTTTTAGTGCGACCTAGGCTACCAGGTAACTTTCAGGCATTTTTAGTGCAAATGACATGTGGTCGACTTTTTTCGACCCACGATGAACCCATTCAACTCATTGGCAACTCTCGGTTGTCGTGAAAATCTCAAGAATCTAAATACGGACACATGTTACCAAAACAATAAGTAAATCAGTCTAGTACCGATCGATGGGAATTTTCCAATTTAGTGGTGTCACCCACGATTGGCCACACATCTCTGTCGAACCAGCCTATCTCTGATTTCAAATCGATTTTATACTGTGCTGCAATGGCCTCTAAAGGTAGATTCGATCAAGAAGCCGGTTCCTAGTCGAATTCTTAAGTCTATTTGCCTTAAAATCCTTATTGATTTCCCCAGATAGTCTAGTTATCTTGAGAGTAATCAGCTCTAAGAATAGCTTTATAGGCGTGTCAATGAAATGCTCGATTTATTCAGTGGAACATAGAGTTGAAAATCTAGGATGTCACATGATGCCCAAACCATTTGTGAATGAAATCACACAATCTCGAAGAATCATAGCATTCCACAATCATAGTCCTCTGCATTTTCAACTTCTATTGTCTGTTCTCTTCCTAACATCTTTTTTCTTGGGCCCTTAAGCTCATTCACTTTGGTTGTTTTGCAGAAACCATTGTGATCTTGGATTGGCAGAATCTCTTGGAAGGATCACGTGCGAATATTGCTAAGGTAGGGCTAATACTGTTAGTGTTAATGTCTTGTTTCATTTTTTTTTTAATTTTTTTTTTGCAATTTATCAAAAAAGGAAAAGTAATAAAATATATTTGTTGCACTGCTGTGTTCTGAATTTTCTTTCCAGTGAATATGATCTACATAAGAACAAATCTTTTTCAAAATCTAAAAGCATGATTAGTTTTGTGGAAGCTGTGATATGATTGGGAAGAAAAGGGATGCGGTTTTTTTTTTTTTTAATAGTTTTCTTTAGAATTGAGAACCTTTTTTTTTTGTTGATGATGATTCTTCGTAGGATAAAGCAGTCAATCTGGGATAAAATTTTGAGGCAACTCATGGCTCCAAGCTTTCACATGACAGCATTGATATTCCATAAATTGCTTGCTGGTTGGGTCTTGAACTCTAGTGGTTTTGGAACTATTACTCACTGCTTGCTAGAAATTTTTAGCCAATATACTTATGCTTGTTTGGTTGAGATTGTAATGCAGTGACCTATGGGTTGGCATTTCCATTTGCTCGACCACAGAATATGATTTCATCATAAATTATGCCATTTATCTTAAAATAACCTTCTCATGTGGCATTCTTCCTGCAGGGAGTTCCGGAACAAAATGTTCAAGCTCACATGGGTTCTTTTGCTTTAATTGGAAGTGTTGCACTTCAACCAATGTGTTTCTTGCCTGGTATATCTCCTCTCTCTGTGTTAGTGTAGCATGTATAAATTTTTTGTTGAAGCATTTATGACATTGTGAAGCTCTGTTAGAGGTTAGATAATTTGTAATCTGAATTGTAGTTCACTTTGTACTTTCTCCTAGGCTTTTTGGTTGTTATTGCACATATAACATGGTGCTTTGACCATATAATTAGGTGGTTAGAAAAGCAGAGTTGCATTTGCCAAGTTAACTTTCAAGCAACCTCACATAGTTTTGCTTGACAAGCCATCCAATCATATGGTAAGTTCTACTCATATTTCTCCATTTTATGACTTTGATTACTTTTTCAGTTAGTTTATTATTGTCCTTGCACTAATTGAACTTGTCGGAATTTGGTCTTTACATTAAAAATAAAGTAGAACCAATTAGTGGCCACAACTGCTGGTAGCCCTTGTCATCATACATCTAGCAAATAATGGAATAGAAACCAATCTAATTGCTCCAATGCGGAAAATATTCTGAATAGAGTAATCTACAATACCAAATGGTACTGATCTCTGTGCCTATAGGCAATATTGGGCTTTATAGACAAATATGTGGACCCCTTTTTGTTTATATATCTGGTCTTTAAGTTTTGCTCTAATGACCAGTGACTAAAGAATTATCTTTGTAAATTGTTATTTTCTTGTCTAATGATTAGTGTTTTTGTTTTTTTGCCTATCCACAACTGTAGGATTTGGATGTAGCTGAGGCACTCATTCAACGTCTAGCCTTGTTCCACGGAGTAATTTCGATGGTGAGATTGATTTTCTTGTCAAAATACTTCAATTTGACCAACGATGGATAATTTCATAGCTAATGGCCCTCTTTTCACCTTGATTTGCAGGTTAGTCATGGTGAGCATCTAATAGCTAGAAGCTTGGATGAGGTCTGGGTGGTTTCACAAGGCAAGGTGGCGCCTCTCCACGGGAATTTCCGAGACTATAGGAATGTACTCCGGTTTTTGTTGAATCAAGTGAATCTAGTTATTGCCATCAACTAAGAATGGTTCACTAGGTTCACATTACCTCACATAACTGAAAATGAGCGTTAGCTACATAGAGAAAGCGAAAAAAGGATGAAGAGAGGATTGCTGCTAATTGACACAGTTACACCAGCCCTTATTTGTCATTTACACGTGATAACGGCGCGTGGAACGATGAGTCTGAGTTTTTGACATTGAGCATGCAGTATCATCTGTAATAGCTTAAGAACTGATTTGGGATTGCGGTCCTAATATAATTTATGATTCTTTGCACATTTTGTTCTAGCAATAGGTTCATTTGTTGTGCCCTTGGAAGTTTGATACTCTATTGCCGCTGAAGTTAGCTTTCCCCTGCACACTAAAACGATTTAATCATTTGCAAACGAATGTTTTTGCATAGTAAATTATTTTGTAAGACAATCTATTTTGTGAGAAAGCTATATTAATATATTTTCCCCATTTTCACTCTTTGGCACTATTTAGGAGAATTAATTATGAAAATATTATCACGGTCAACAAAACTTTATATTCAACTCTAAGTACATAATTGCTTTTACTAACTATAACGTAGGCCTTGCATAGCTTGGTCAAAGATTATATTTCATCCTTCTTTTATTCAAATACATGAGAATCATGAAGAATCAATGGTGTTCCACAATCATATTCCTCTGCATTTTCAGCATCTGTTGTGTGCTATCTTCCCAACATCTTTTTCTCGTGCCCTAGCTCATCCACTTTGATTGTTCTGCATATGCCATTGTCATCTGTATAGGCAAAATCTCTTGGAAGGATCACTTGTGAAAACTGTTGAGGTAGGGCTGTGTTGTCAATGTTATGTGTCATTGTTTACAATTTACAAGAAAGGAAGAAGCAGTTAAATTTATTTGGTGCACTGATATGCTATAAATTTTCTACTTGCGATTACTATCCAAATAAGAATTATCTCTCTCAAAATCTAAAAATCAAATTAGTCATGTGGAAGCTGTGATATGATTGTGAAGAAAGGAGATGTAATTTTTTATTTATTTTTTAATTATGGTTTTCCTTAGAATCGAGAACCTTCTTTTTGTTGATGATGATCCTTTGTAGTATTAAGCAGTCTATTTAGGGTGCTCATGGCTCTAAGCTTTCAATGCAACACAAATTCATGATAGGATCGATATTCATAAACCACCTTATTTTTGGGTCTTGATCTCTGTTGAGTTAGGAACTATTACCTACAGCTTGCTAGAAATTTTTAGCCAATATACCATGCTTATTTGGTTGAGATGGTAACGATATCCTACCTGCCTCTAGGTTTGCATTGTCAGTAGTGACCTCTAGGGCAAATCTTGTCGGTTCTTTAAATTCGTCATACACCATGTCATTGTATCCGAAATTACCTTCTTATGTGGCATTCTTCCTAATCACTTGGGTTTCTTTGGTCTAAGTAGAAATCCTGCACTTGAATCAATGTATACCTTGTTTGGATCATCTCCTCCCTCTTTGCTACTATGCACACGCAAAAAAATTTTCGAAGCAATTTTTGTGTGACATTGTGAAGCTCTATTGGAGGTGAGTTAATATGTAATCTCAATTGTGGTTCATTGTGTACTTGCTCTGAGGCTTTCTGGATGTTATTGCACATATAACATGGTGCTTTGACCACATAAATAGGTGGCTAGAAAAGCAGAGTTGCCTTTGCCAAGTTAACTTTTAAGAGACCTCACATGGTTTTGCTTGACGAGCCATCTAATCATCTAGTAAGTTCTACTCATTTTTCTCCATTTTATGACTTTGATTATTTTTTCAATTAGCCTGTTATTGTTCTTGCACTAATTGAACTTGTTGGAATCTGGTCTTTACTTTTAAAATATAGTAGAACCAATCAGTGGTCACAGCTACTAGGAGCTCTTGTCATCATACATCTAGCACATAATGGAACAGAAACCTATCTAATTGTTCCAATGCAGAAAATATTCGGAATAGAGTAATCTACAATACCAAATGGTACTGATCTCTGTGCCTATAGGCAGTATTGGGCTGTACAGACAAATATATGGACCCCTTTTTGTTTATAAATCTGGTCTTTAAGTTTTGCTTTAATTACTAGTGACTAAAGAATTATATTTTATTTTCTTGTCTAATGATTAGTGTTTCTATTTTTTTTTTTTTTTTTTTTTTTGCCTATCCACAATTGTAGGATTTGGATGTAGCTGAGGCGCTCATTCAAGGTCTAGTCTTGTTCCAAGGAGTAATTCTGATGGTGAGGTTGATTTTCTTGTCAAAATACTTCAATTTGACCAACGATGGATAATTTCACAGCTAATGGCCCTCTTTTCACCCTTATTTGTAGGTTAGTCACGGTGAGCATCTAATAGCCAGAAGCTTGGATGAGGTGTGGGTGGTTTCACAAGACAAGGTGGCGCCTCTCCATGGGAATTTCCTGGACTGTAGGAATGTACTCTGATTTTTGTTGAATCAGGTGAATCTAGTTATTGCCATCAACTACGAGTGGTTCACTGGGTTCACATTACCTCACAAGACAGAAAATGAGGCTTTGCTACATAGAGAAAGAGAAAACGGATGAAGAGACAATTGCTGTTGATATACAGGACGGACTCACAGTTACACCGGCCCTCATTTGTCATTTATACCTGATAAGGGCTCATGGAACGATGAGTCTTTGACATCGAGCATGCAGTATCAATTGCAATAGCTTACGAACTGAGTTGGGATTGCGGTCCTAATATAATTTTTTATTCTTTGCACATTTTGTTCTAGCAATAGGTTCGTTTGTTGTGCCCCTGGAAGTTTGATACTCTATTGCTACCGAAGTCAGCTTTCCCATGCACACTAAAGTGATTTAATCATTTGCAAAAGAATGTTTTAGCAGAGTAAATTATTTTGTAAGACAATCTATTTTGTGAGAAAGCTGTATTAATTATAGTTCATCCTTATTTTATTCAAATACATGAGAATTACGAAGAATCAATGGCGTTCCACAATCAAATTCCTCTGCATTTTCAGCATCAGTTGTATGCTTTATTCCCAACATCTTTTTCTCGTGCCCTAGCTCATCCACGTTCATTGTTTTGCAGATGCCATTGTCATCTGTATTAGCAAAATCTCTTGGAAGGATCACTTGCGAAAACTTTTGAGGTAGGGCTAATGTTGTCAATGTTATGTGTCATTTTTTACAATATCTTCATGCTTATTTGGTTGAGACGGTAACGATAACCTGCCTGCCTCTAGTTTTGCTTTGTCAATAGTGACGTCTGGGGCAAATCTTATTGGTTCTTTAAATTCGTCATATACCATGTCATTGTATCTGAAATTACCTTCTTATGTGGCATTCTTCCTGAGCTCACCTGGGTTCCTTGGTCTAACTGGAAGTCCTGCACTTCAATCAATGTATACCTTGTTTGGATCATCTTCTCCCTCTTTGCTATTGTTGCGCATTCAAAAAAAAGAAAAATTCAAGCAATTTTGTGTGATATTGTGAAGCTGTATTAGAGGTTAGTTAATATGTAATCTTAATTGGGGTTCATTGTGTACTTGCTCCAAGGCTTTTTGGATGTTATTGCACATATAACATGGTTCTTTGACCATGTGAATAGGTAGTCAGATAAGCAGAGTTGCATCTGCCAAGATAACTTTCAAGAAACCTCACATAGTTCTACTTGACAAGCCATCCAATCATTTAATTGGTTTACTCATTTTTCATTTTCATTTAGCTTGTTACTGTTCTTGCACCATTTGAACTTATCAGAATCTGGTCTTTACATTGAAAATACAGTAAAACCAATCAGTGATCACAGCTACAGGGAGCCTTTGTCATTGTACATCTAACTTATAATGGAATAGAGACCAATCTAGTTTTTCCAACTTGCAAAATGTTGGGAATAGAATGGTTCTGCTAGCCTGATCAGTGTGTTTGTATTATAGTAATCTATGATACCAAGTAGTTCCTATGTTTGTGCTTCTTGGTAGTGTTGGGCTTTGTACATAATGAATGTGGACCCTTTTCTTGTTTATAAATGTTCACTCTTAGTTTTGCTTGTCTAAAAATAGATATGATTCTGCCTTTTCCACTATACCCAATTGTAGGATTTAGATGAGGCACTCATTCAAGGTTTGGTCTTGTTTCTAGATGGATCATTTCGCAGCTGACAGCCCTCTTTTCGCCTTGATTTGCAAGTTAGTCACGATGAGCATCTAATATCTGGAAGCCCAGACAAGCTATTGGTGGTTTCTCAGGTGGCGGCTTTCCATGGGAATTTCTAGGATTATAAGAGTTTGGATGTCCTGAGGGTATATCTGGGTTATTGTGTTCATCATCTACATGTTAGACGCAAATTCCGCAACCCCAAGATCTCCATAACCAGAACAAGAACATGCATAATTGAGTAGAAAGATTAACGCACCTGGATCCATCGAACATTGAGCGTAAGCATAAAAAGGGATTACCCACATATAAAGGGGATCCACGCATCAAGTCATTCTCCTCTATTGCCCTCCGTATCACTAGCTCAATTAGACGGCCCCCCTCACGTATAGCGTTAGATAAACGCCCCTTAGGTGAGGATACATGTGAGAATTAGGGTTAGAGGAGAGACTTGAGCATTATTTATAGAGTTTCCAACCAGTCCCTCTCATTACGGGCCAGGCTCAACTCGGCCCACACTAGCCAGCCCCATATTAGACTAATTAAGAAACCTTCTATCTCACCTTAGACCAGCCCTGTTTTACGGTAACCGTAAAAACAGTAAATTACAATATCAATTAATGTAGTCCACATTAGGAAAACTCTTACATTCTCCCACTTGGACTATATTAATTGAAATCGTACCTTATGCACGCACATTGGTCCAGAGATAATTCTTAATAGTCAATCATATCCCATAAAGTCTCAAACACCGAATCATGGCAGTAACTGCATGTATACACACAGAGCCTTCCATGGTCACGGATGTTCTCAACTTTATTGATATGGATTCAATATAGTAGTGTGTCAAATGGATAACATCTCTCATAGAGAGATCCCATATGTTAGTCACCATTCTCTTACCTTAGGTGTCACAAAAAACTTGTGCCACTAGAGAATGCTTTATGGTTCCAATGAGCCCACATGTCTTGTCCTTATGGTTAACTTTTATTTATGTATCACAAGACATATGCACAAGGCTAATAACCGGATGCCCGGATGCCCCTAGCCTTCACTCAAGGTCTATACAATCCCTTGAGACTTTATCAATATGTATTCAACATAATAACAACACATTCAAAATATTTTATTGAATACAAAAGTTGATACATATCAAACCGTTACTAAGTGTAACGAACCACAGATGTAAACTTTATCAGAGTAAAGCCAAAATAGCTTCCACTAAACAACAGTATCTGAAGATACTCCTAGGCCCATGTTAACCATATGTTACTAAAATACATATGGGCGTAAGCCTTTAGTTAGTGGATCTGCAACCACATTATCTGTGAAAATATGTTATATTATAAGTCACCTTTCTGTACCGTTTCTTTATGGTAAAAAATATCTGACCACCATATATTTAGACCCCTTGAGACCTTTGTAGTAAATAAATAATACTACAAATTTGTTATCTCAATACAACCGTATGGATCTATCCATAAAGTTAAAATGATCAATTCCTTCATGAGGTTTTGGAGCCTAAAAGCCCAAGTAACAACCTAAAAGAATGTTACTAACACTGCTTACATAGTAGAAGATGGCATAAAACTTTATTTACTGCACTTAATGCTAACATAAATATGTATTCCGTTATTGATTGCATGTTATCAGAACAGCCAGCAAAGTTTACATCTAAATACTCTACTAACTGCAAGAATTGAACATGTCTATAAATTAGCATATAATCTATTGTCTTATTTAAGTACCTTAAAACCTTCTTGACAGCAACCTAGTGATCATGTCCTGAATTTGACCGATATCTGCCAAGAAGTCCCGTCGCAAAGACAACATTTAGTCTAGTGCAAATTTGAGCATACATTATACTTTTAAGTGCACTTACACAAGGTACTCCCTTTAATTTTCTCAATATCTAAATAAGGACAATGTGATAGATTTAGTTCATCACCCTTAACAACAGGAGCAATTCCTGGCTTGCAATGATGTATATTGAATATTTCCAAAATACGATCAGCAAATATCCTCCAAGAAAATTTAATATAAAATCCGATATCTATGACAAGAACAATTCTTACAGACTTTAGTGTAAAAGATGCATCAAGGTCACTACTTGTAAACAAAAATCATGTACATAAAGTATGAGAAAAAATAAATTTCCTCCCACTGACCTTGCAGTATATTGAATGTTCCAAATTGAACAAAATAACAATACTATGAAACTTTAATAATATTTTCTGGAAACTTGCTTAAGACTATAAATAAGACTTTTTCAGTCTACACACAAGTTTACTTAAATCTGTTACAAAATCATCAAGTTGCATAATATAGATTTTGTATCTATTTGGCGTAACTCCATATCAAAATAAATTATTAATGCCACATTCACTCTGAAAGAATTTTTAAAAAAATACTAGAAAGAAATATTTATTTCTTTACTATAAACAATCCACCCCTCTTTTAGAGTGAAAACTTTAGTTACCAATTTGACTTTAAATTCCACAACATTTCTTTGAAATTCTTTTAGTTTTGTACGCCAATTTGCAACTAATAAACTTGTGATCTTTAGACAAGTCAGTAAGTTTCCAAACATGTTTCATAGATTGTATATTGCCTTTTATGGCATCTAATCACATATTTGATTGAGGATAAGAAACAACATTTATTTATGTCGCTAAATCAACCATGTAGTAGATATTATAGTCATGCTCTCACAAATAGACTATATAGTATGATGATATAATTGATCGTCTTTCCCTAACAAATCTCCTTAATAAAGTTACCACCACTTCATTCTATACTTGAGAGAATTTCATCATAACTATATCAAGAATAATACCTTGAACCTCATCAAGTTTAATTTATGGTATAGGAGATTCTACAATTGTCTGTATAGGTAAAGACAAAGACATAGTGATCTTCCATCACATTATTATCCTTAATAGTCTGAGAGTAGCTATCCTCTACAATTACGTCGAACTGTAGAAATTTTATAGTATGTGATTCCATAATTCTTATACATTCTTTAGGGTCATAAAATCAATACCCTTTTGAACAATCTAGGTAAGATACAAAATAATTTCGAGTGAATCTTTTGTCAAGATTTTCAGGCATAGTAATTAAGTTACCACCTCAAAATCTACCAAGTATTTGACAAATGACCCTTTAAGCTATTTCGCATTGCCATACTTGCCAAAATACTCATAGCCACTGTTAAACTTGACAACCTTTTAATCATATACGAGATGTATATGTCATTAAGACTTAAACACAATCTTTGCAGATGTGTCCTAATTTCAATATCAGACAAGACATAATTTCAAGAAACTAGGGCTTCCATCATCTTATAGCAGTGCAGTCTGCAAGCAAACCTCTTTTCAAGTGTTCTAGAATGGAACGCTTCATGGACAGTAAACAAATTCAATTGCTCTTTTCTCAGGCAACAAATCATATGTCCACAACTTAAAATTTGAAGCAGTAAAAACCACAATAATGACGGAATTACCATTTACAAAAAAGTGACTGAAAAACAAGCAGTATATAATTAGCATCATGTGAGTATTGTGTAACTTGACGTACAAGTACACATCCAGAGAGTTACATGCAAAATCACATAGTCACCTTTGGGCAGAATACATAACATGCAATTGTACACTTCCCACATGATATGGGTTATGAAAATATGTTCCAATTTTTCGTGAATTCATCACCTTTGGGCATATGAATCACTAGAATCAGTCACTCCTCCACCACACTATCATGTATCCCTCCATGAACTAATACACAATCACCTCCTTTGGGAGTATGATTGCGCATTAGACCAGGAGACATCCCAATCATCATAAGAGACCGAAATTTCTCAAACCCAATCAAGCGTGCCACTTTAGCGGTCACTACTCAATTGAATCATTGAAATTCTCTCATACCAGGGATATAAGCTTTACTCCTCACATACACCATATATATATATATATATATATATATATATGATTTTAACTTTAGTGATATGGGCATCATATCACCAAAATCACATATCATGCTAATTACATTGCTTTATTCATTAATAAAAAAATTAATCATATATATATAGCGAACCTGAAAGACAAATTCCAATGAGATCATTGATCACAGTAATATAAGAAATTTCTCATAACAGAGAATAAAACATCTCTTATGCACCTCAATTACATATTACCAGAACAACATAAAAAGAATGATGATCTATAATATCTCTCACAAATTAACATCAATAGTAATACAGAGTAAACCAAATCGACAAGCTTGACAACTGATTTATTATCACTCATGAGTTCATAAGGCAAAATTGACTCCAAGGCCAACAATTGATTTGTTAATCAATTTTAGGTAACAAATATCATTACTTCAGCCAGTGGCCTATTAATTGAGTCAAACCAGAGAACAAAATATCTAAAATTTAACAGTAGATACTATTGCTCTACATAAATATTGTCATATTCCTTAACTTTAAAAAATATTCAACTTAATAGACATTAACAAGTGACCAGATGAGTTCATGTACAATATGCAGTAACTTAATTGACATGCATTACCCATATTCAGCAGATGTATTAATCAGTACATCAGTTTGGTCACGAGTCCTTAAGTCGTTTATCATTCAAAGATTACCGATGTGTAAATGAGTATACTTGAGTAACAAAATTTCATAATCTTTATTGTTTCTCATTAGCTCAATACATCGCTCAAATACAATCTCATACGAATTGTATCTCATTAAGCCAGCTTCAGTTCACAATAAAGTTTGATTTTTATTGATGAATCACACCTTTTTATTATGTGATAACATACTAGTAACCCATCACCTGTATTTCCAAAATCAAAGAAAATACAAGAAAAATACGCAAAAATACACTAAAAATTCACATATTTAGGATTCCATATGCAATTTCACATCAATAAAATCATCAAACATATAAAATAAATATACCATAAAATAGGAAATCACCATACGGGTCCAACGCCGCCAACCACGCACCAAAATAAGCCCCCACGCGCCCGCACGCGCCGCCTGAGTGTGCGACGCGTGGGGCTCACGAGCGGCGCGCGTTCGACGCCCAGGCGGCGCGTGAGGGCGCGTGCGGCATCCCCCGTCGACGCACTGCCGACCCTCTTGCTCGTCTCATCTCCCCCAATCCAAATTTGTGATTTAATTTAATTTTTATTGAACAAAAAGTCTCGAAAATCACAAATTAGGGCAAGATCTATACTAATTAGGGCTAATCCGTACAAATTATGGCAAAAACTTTATGCTTTCAAGTTCTAGGGTTATGGTTGCTCTGATACCACATGTTAGACGCAAATTGCGCAACCCCAAGATCTCCATAACCAGAACAAGAACATGCATAATTGAGTAGAAAGATTAACGCACCTGGATCCATCGAACAGTGAGCGGAAGCATAAAAAGGGATTACCCACATATAAAGGGGATCCACTCATCAAGTCCTTCTCCTCTATTGCCCTCCGTATCACTGGCTCAATGAGGCGCCCCCCTCACGTGTAACATTAGATAAACGCCCCTTAGGTGATGATATATGTAAGAATTAGGGTAGGAGGAGAGACTTAAGCACTATTTATAGAGTTTCCAGCCAGTCCCCCTCATTATGGGTCAGGCTCAACTTGGCCTACACTAGCCAGCCTCATATTAGACTAATTAAGAAACTTTCTATCTCACCTTAGACCAGCCATGTTTTACGGTAACCGTAAAAACAGTAAATTACAATATCAATTAATGTAGTCCACATTAGGAAAACTCTTACACTACACTCATGGTGGATGACAAACATCCAAGAATGAAGTAGAAATTGGTTGAGCACGCACAATCTCTGAATGCAGCATGTGTGGATTAATTTGATTAAATTGTTCTGGGACCCAACTCTGAGCACATTGATCCGGATTCAAAATTCTTTAATTCCAATTAAAAGCAAACTAAGTTACGTGGCCTTGATCTGGCCTGTATTAACTGTAGCACTTCCAGTTGTATTTAAATTCGAACCTGTGATGCAGTAGCGACTGATTTGTCAAATAAGCCACGGTTATGGCTTAAACCGAGTAACTCATAATGAGTATGATAACTTTCATGGGAACCCCTATAGAGTCTACTCTGTTTTCCTATCCTTCGTTATGAATGGTTAAGGCAAAGATTTTCTCATGGAATTTTGTAAGACCGCCGTGGAAACGTGCTTTTCCCAGGCGGCATTGAGAGTTGAGATTCAAGACATACTCGTTACGTAGGCGCACGTAATAATCCAGTTATGCTTCTGGAAAGAAAATTTTCCACTTGCAGTCTGCCCTATAAAGGTTGAAGTTTCATACCAATAAATCTTTTTACCTTCCCAAGTTTTTTACGTTAATTCACCAGCTTTTAGGCGGAGTTATTGATGATGAGTATGGATTCTCCATTCCAATTTGCATACTACAGAGGAGACTAAGGGAATGTTTTACGAGAAATTAGCTGTGTGAAAATATATTACCCAATTTTGTCCTTAAGTACTGTTTAGGAGAATAAATTGTGAAAATGTTTTCGTGATGACAAAAATTTTATACTTTCAGCTCCAAGTACAGAATTGCTTTTAGTAAATATAATGTAGGCCTTGCCTAGCCAATATATATATATATATGATGAAATTCCGTGTAAACACTCGAATTGGTTGGATCATTGGATAATATCCTTTTAACATGTTCAGGTCAATTTTCAAAATAAGAGGCTTCTTATCTTCCAATAAAGGCTACCGTACAGATGGAAGTATGGATTGAAAACCGAGGTTTTGAATATGTGAAATCACCATCTAATTTCTAAATGAACGCTGCGGATCAAAAACCATTTACAAACTGATTGCCTGGTCAAAGAATTAAATTCATCTTTCTTCCATTCAAGTGCCCAATCCATCTCTTGACAACAATTGAAGCAATCTTACATATTAGTTTTCCCGTGCAGGAGGGGAAAGGGGAGGGAGGATCAATCCCCGTCGCTTACTTTAAGGATTTTACGCCTACTATGAGTTATTCTTATTCCAAGAAGCTCATCATTATGCACCACTCGAGACTATAGGTGTTAAATGGGTGAGTCAGGTCGGATTTAGGTACATTCAGATAGAAGAGCTAATGTCCGAATGTACTCATAGCCTATGAGGCCTCCGCCTCGCCAGATTAGGCGATCAGGGGAACATATATTCCATCAAGCTTAGTCAAAACATAAAAAGATAACCCAAGGCTTCCTCACTGTTATCACAATTTTCCTCTTCTTTCTAGATGCTGAAATCCAGTGGCGAAATTATTTCTAAAACAGAACTTTCAATTTGCTTTATAGATTTTTTCGCTACATCTTTTTTGAAATTGAAAATCCAATTTGACATCTGCGGACATATGTAATGTTTTAATTCCTACAGTGACATATCAATTTGATTTACCTGAAAAATTATAAATAGCTGGTTACGCAAGTTATGTAACCAAAATTCCACTTATCGGCATCTAAAACACCATTAATGTGGATAGCTGCAAGAAACTAATTAACTTCTCATATCTAGAGATATCAAAGAAAATCTACGAATATGCATAACCGGCTTGGTGGATAGTTATTAATGGTTGGAGGAGGATCCGAATTTCAAAACCGTGAGTACATATTAAATTCTAAAGTTTGAGGTCTTTTCTATCATGTGTCCATCCTGTATCTTATACCGTGTGCCCTATACAATATTTACGTAAGTATATATGTATAAGGGTGATAATTCGTATGCATAAGTTATGTTTGTGTCATGTCAACTTTACAGTATACTAAAACTAGGTTAACCCAAACACGAACCCTTTCGTAACCAGGTCACAAAAAAGCTCGGCCAGAACATGACACACACAACCCATTCAATTAAAATGGGTTAAATTGGGTCACTTTACATTGAAATGCATTACAACCATCCAAATAGCGTCTTTGAGATGAAATTTTAACTTTTAAAATTCCTGTCCATGTTTGAGTCATGTTATCTCATCATGTTGTGTTCAAAATTGTTTCCTCTATGTATGCATTAAAGAATTGATCATTTTCTCTTTTCTTTGTTCAAATATGTGAATGATAGAAGGAAGCGTATTAATATTGTATCATACTTTCCTATTATTGACTTAGGATTATGTCACAATTCGATTGAGAGCGTACCTTATTATGAATTTACTTGTACTTATGTTGGATGTTCAATACATTAATAATCAGAATAAATATATTTTTAAATTAAAAAATACTGAATAACATGCAGGGTAGTATGAGGTAGCTTGCTAGAACATGGGTTCCCTCCCTCCCTTGAAGTATTCAGCATCATTTGAGAAAATATTTATTTAGGTACGTTGTTTAGTGAAATGTGTCTTTTGTAGATATATTCGCTATTTCATTATATAGGTGTCACCAAAGTCTTTTCAACAATCCTAAAATAATGGATTGAACGATTTCGAAAGCATGGACAATGTATGGTTGCAGCATAAATAGTTGGGAGGCACCCTCATGATTCTTGGATGGGAGGAACATATACTGATTCGCCAATCAACAGATCTAATTATCCAAATTGATTTCAATAAGAATAATTGATCACGAGATGCTATTTCCAGCCATGAGATCTTCTTTAACCATACGAATCATATCGTTAAAGATATACTCGTATCTGGATAAGTTTTCTTCATCTGATAAATCTTTTCTTCATCAGTCTGGAAGCTATCAGTGAGAGTAGACTTTAAATCTTGAATCTGGAGGTCTTCAGACTTTGATGATAGAGTCTGCAAGTCTTCAAATTAGAATGATGGAAACGTTTTGTCAACTTCTAAACAAATAAGGAAGTTTTCTCCAACAATCTCCCCATATTTTATGGTAACAAAACTTTCCTGCAGATTTGAAAACCTTTAACCTGCAAAACAAAACTTAAGCAAAACAAGATATCTCATAAAAGATAAGTAGATTAGGATATGGATAGCAACGATTCTGTAACTGTCACGACCCGAACCTCGGGCACATGTACATCCCCCAATGGTCGATTTTAAAATTCGCAACGTCCCAGGAACTGTTGCCGACCCATTCATTATTTTGCACATGCGGAAACATAAAACAATCTCCATACAACCAAAACAATGGGATAGAAACGTAGGATATTATTTTTCACAAGCCACACCTACAACATCACATTACTTATAGACCAGTTTAACATCCCAAGGTCTAATACAAAAAGTGAAGCTGTTCGATTACTCACTAACTAAGCTTCTACCAACAAGACTGTGGTTTACTACTACCATACTTCTCGATCTCTTGGGGGTGAGCCGTCACCCTACATCCAGTTTTGACGGAAAACCCGTCATTACTTGGAAGGAGATAGCGAGAGTCCTATTCTTCCTTTACTGCGACCGACTGTACACGACCCGGCCTTCCTCCATGTAGGGACCTGAAAAATGTTAGCCCACTAAGGGGTGAGATCACATCTCAGCGAGTAAATCCCCTAATTCCAAATTAGGCGAAGGGTACATCCTGCATGCAATCTAATCACATTTATTACCTTTTAATACCAGCAAGTTCCTGCATATTAGCATCAAATAAAATATTCCTAACAGTATCAAGTTCACACATCACATGAATACTTTAACATAAGCATATGCAAGGGCGTTAATATCCATGTAAGCATACAGGCCATAGTCAATGCAACAGATAACAGTCTTCCGGCATAACCGGGCATCTCGTGTGTCACAATTGATGTCAATGCACAGATAACAATCTTCCGGCATAATCGGGCATTTCATGTGTCACAAATGATGTCAATGCTCAGATAACAGTCTTCCGGCATAATCGGGCATTTCATGTGTCACAAATGATGTCAATGCTCAGATAACAGTCTTTCGGCATAACCGAGCATCGTCTCGCACCATCGAGCGCGGCATCGTCTACATCTAGAAGGCATTCCATATAGGAGCATCGGTCCAGCCTCCACTGCGACCGGCATCCGTTGACGTGGGGCATTCCCGAAGGAGCATCGTTCGGCCCCAAAGGCACGTGATGGAATCATGTCGTGAATGCATATGATCAATGTCACATTTCAATAATCAATTATATACAGCATCCACAGCATCAATTGAGCAATTTCATAGCAAGAATTCTTCAAAACAAGCATATACGATCTCGAATTCTTATTCATCCAAATTGACAGAGAACTGCCCAATAATGCTCTCCCAATTTCGAAGTCCGAAACCCATCCATACAATCTCGAAAAATTCTCAAATTTGGAAACGTGCTAGACAACATATAAAAAAAAAAATTTCATGAAGAAACCGAGATCCAGATCCCTCTGGATTCGGTCCAGAAATTGTTTCTATCCAGCACAAAAATCGGGTCCAGATCCAGAGAACCTAACCTATCGAGATCAGTTCGTTTTTGGGTCGAAATCTGGTCCGTTTGACTTGAAATTTAAGTATGTTAAACTAAAAGTTATAACGAACAACTTTCATGAAGGAACCGATTGAAAATTCGATCTTGAAAGGTCATTAATAGCCCTCGGAATTATAACAGGTCACGGGTTATAAAACTGTCCGAATTACTGTTCCGAAGATGACGTCATTAAAATCGTCATCTTTTTAATTTCTAAAAATTAAGAGAAAATATATGTTACTATTTAAGATGTCCAAAATGTTTCTTCAGAACAAGATTTCTTCAAAATCGCAACACACAGGTTTCTACGAAATTAGTAAAACACACACGTCCTGGAAACTGTTTCAGGAATCAGCTACTGTTCTAGTCCGAATCTTCTCCCACGACATTTGTCTTGCTCTCTAAACCCTATCTAAGCTTTTCTATGGCCATCATAACATCCCTAACCAACATCTATCCATATATAACGTCATCTACATATTTTTAACTTGTACGAATTTCTAATAGATGTACTCAACCCCTAGTCCAGATTTAGAAGACAACTCACTGAAACTAATGGCGATCTTCACTTGTGGCCGGACGGCAACACAAGGACAGCCCTGGAAGTTTTTGACGATGATTTGGACCTAGCACAATGGCTGGAGGTGTCGTTGAGCGACCACCACAGCAGTACACAAAGTCCCAGATTTTCTTGAGGAGGGAGGAACGCTCGAGACCTTGCTGTTCGGTCGCTGCTTTGTCGTCCAATGGGGAGCAAAAATGGAAGTAGCACGTTCAAGGGAAAAGAAAGCAACAGCTTCTATGTTGAAAGAGACAAGGGAGAAGAATAAAATAAGAGGAAGAAAGGGAAAGATGGAAGTTGCCGTGTAAAATACAGCAGACAAACTTCCATGCATGAGAAAAAGGGTGGAGAAGGAGAGTGTAAATTGCTAGGAAGTTTCATTGAAGTTTCCTTCAGCCCTTTTGCCTAATTTTCCATGGAAACTTTGGCCACCCATCACCCTCATAGGCCCCACAAGGTTTCCAACGTTGTCTCTTCTAAATGGGATGAAAGAAAAGGTTGAAGTCCATGTGCACTGCTGAATCCGAATTTTGAAGTGGATTCTCATAGCTTTTTCCCATGGAGATTGAGTCCTTTCCCTATCAAGTGGTCCCCCTATCTTTTCCAAGTCAATCTCCATTAAATACTAATGAAATTGAGGTGAAGTTGTAGGAGAGAGGGATTCCTACGAATTTCCTTTTTGAGGAGACTTCTCTTCTTTATTTAATTCCAAATCTAACATCTAATTCAATAGGGTCAAGTCCCTTAGTAACAATTTGTAGTACCTCCTAAATTGTTTCACATTAGAGGTCTTAAAATCCTACTTAAAATGTGGCAATTCCCTTGCTCTTTTAATTTGCTGATCTTGCACATTTCGTGAACAATTCCCATCGTCAATAAATTTTGAGAAAACACAACAATGTCCTTGGGATGAATTGTGACACGTGACAATTCTTAATTTTGTAATCGACATCCTTTTCTCGGTTAATTTCAGTCAAAATGTGATTTTAGCGCAACTTAAACTATCGGTTAGTTTTGGAAACTTTTGGTGCACTGACCCGTGGTCGATTATTCCCGAGCCACAAGTGTACATCTTCGACGCATTGACGACTCTCAATTGTCGTGAAAAATCTTGAGGTTTCAATTCCGAGCACAGGGTACCAAAACAACAGAAAATTCGGTTTAGTGCCGATCGACGAGAAATTTGTAATTAGTTGGAATCACCCAAGCCTAATTTTATCTCTATCGAATCGACCTATTTCTGATTTCTGATAGATTTTCGACTATGCCGAAATGATCCTTGTAGATTAACACGGTCGAGCAGTCGATTCTTGGTCGAATTCTCAAGTCTGTTGCATCAAAATCCTTTAATAACTTTCCCGATTACTCAAGTTATCTCATGAGTGATCAGCTCAGAGAATAGCACTATAAGCACGTCAACGAAAAGCCCGATTTATTTAATTGAAAACAGAAGCGGAAAATCAGACTATCACAATAACCATAGAAAACATGTAGCCCTACAAAAACATTATCCTTTCCATAATCACTAACATAGCTTAAGATATTGCAAGCATTAAAGATCAAATCAAACAATCCAAACCACAACCAATCAAACAAAAGATAAGTCCAAACCAAAAATCCACATCAAATCCAAATTTGCATCAAACTTCTCCCCCTTTTTGTCAATAGCAAAAAGTGGAGAACAAATAAAAAGTTATTTGAAAATAGAGAGTCAAAACTATTTGGAAAGGTGAACAAGCTGGAATTCTCCCATGGAATGCACTGTCTTCTCAAGCTTCCCAATGGTCTCCTTCAGGTTGCTGGAAATCTTCACCCTTCACATTATCTTGCATTTGAGTCTTCAGGGCATTTAACTGATCTTGCAAAGACACTAAAGTAGCCATGAAAGCGATCTTGAGATCCTGCATCTCACACCCCATAGAGTATTGTTGTTTCCTTACATCTAATAAAATCTCTAGCAGTCTCGAAAAGTCTGCTATTTGAGCTGTTACAGAGCTAAGACCAGCCGAATCGATTCTAGGAGTTTTGAGAATGGAGGGATCTTCAACAGATTGTCCACCATGACTATGAGTGGATGCTTCAGGATAATGAGAGGCATACACATCATCTGGATCTGCTGCAAAACGACTCACATTACTAGTAAAGATAGGCGAAGAAATACCTTGTTGTCCAACAGCTCCCCTTGTTTTGATGCCTTCAAGTGGAGTAGGAAAGATTTCTTTTTGTTCAACTTCAGCTTCAGAGTGATGCACATCAGCAGTTCCTGCTATATCAGGTTCGCTGGACAATGAGACAGCCAAGGTTGGCTCAAAGGAGTCTTCTTGACTCTGGTCTCTCTCTTCTTCTCTATCTTCTTCTTCCTCTTCTCTTCTTTCTTCCTCTGTCCTCCTTTGTTCTTCATTTTCCTTCTTTGTCTCTTCTCTCTCTTTTTCTCCTTCTTCTGGCTCTTCTCTTGTCTCTTGAAAGCTGACAAAACTCTTCAAGTTTCTTAAGGCTGAAAGAGTCATTTCATCCTCTTCATCTTCATCCTATAAGATAAGAGTTCTCTTCCTCTTTATTGGAGCATCCATGGGCTCCTTGCTTTTCCTTTTGTCTGCAGTAGAGTCTTGACTTGCTTTGATGGGAGACTTTTTATTCATGCGCTCTAACACTTTGTTAAGCTCTTTCAAACGCATCTTTGTGACCATTTTAAATCCAATCATCATAGGAGAAATGTTTGTCAAACATAATGGTGCAGGGATGTGAATTTTAAAATGTCTAAAAAGGCGCATGATAAAAGCAAAATAAGGAAGTTGACCCTTATCTTTCATCACTGTCCTTACATGTGAAACATGATGGTGTGAGGCAGAGAAAATTTGTAGCCAATATTGATGGCATGCATCAATTTTGCTTCAGACCGAGACACATCAATCTTGGATGTCAACTTTGGTTGGATGTAGTTGATCATGATTTTGTGTAGCAAGATATTGGAGGCATTCATCCTAGAGTAAGATATCTTGCCCTCAGCATCCCTATCTTTCACCAATGACAGAGTATCGTGAGCAACAAATACACTAATTAGTTGGAAACACGCTCTTTCCACTCCAATTAGGTCAACCAAGGTATCCATATCCACCAAAAACTCCTTATACCTCACTGTGAAATAAAAATTGTTTGCATTCAAGAAATATAAGTTCGAATAAAAGTAAGCTGTGAGTTCTGGATAAGTAAGAGTGGATTCAGAACAAAAGCGCTCTAATTGCAGAAGAGCAAACTTCTCTCGCAGATTTACTTTCACCGAATCAAGAGAGTCAAAATCAACAGCCCTAGGGTTCATGATCCCTCTCTTCATTAGATCTAAATAAACCCTATTGTGATTTTTTGATCTGAATAGACTAGATCCATCACGAACAACATTTGCAGCCACTCCTATTTTAGCCTAAAAATGGGTATACATACGGTCATTGTCATCCTGTCCTTGTGGTTGATTAGCAGTGCCAAAGCGTGGGTCACTAGGGAAATTAGCAAAGACCTTTTCAGCCGATCCCTTTTCTGCAACACCCATTTTCTCCATATCGCGCAAAAATAGAGTGTCATTCTTGTAGCCTCTCTCTCTCTCAGGAATTCATCAATCAAAGATATAGCAGTTCCTCCTCTTTTCAAAAGCAACCCTAGGAGTTAATGTTCTTACAAGTTCAACTCCTTCCAAAATTTCTTCTTCTGGTTGAGTCGATGGAGGAGATTGACACTGCTGAGAAAGTTGTTGCTGACTTGGTCGTTGTGGTGGAGAAGAATCTTCTTCCTTGGTCAGATCGAAATGCATTGGACCCTCAGGCATGTGTCATGGTCCTCTGCTTGCGATTCTCGAAGACTTTCTTGAAAACATTGTCGCTTCATATGAGAAATTCACAAACTTGCTCAAAAAGGTGAAAACTTTTTGGATTAAACAATAGTGAAAGTGAGAGCAAGTGGGAGTTCAGTAATTTAGGGTTTGAGACTGAAAAACGAAGAAGACAGATTTCAATGAAGAAGACGGATTTCAACGGTATATAAAGCGAGTGAAGCAAAGTAAACAAAGCATCACAATTAGAGATGTATTTTCGAACAATAACTGCTTTTTTGAAAAAGAATAACTGCCTTTTTGAAAAAAAAACAATTGCCTTTTTGAATAATAGCCTTTTCGAAAATGAACAATTGCCTTTTTGAAAACTTGGAAAGATAATTTCAATCAATTAGCGATTAATAAGTAACCGTACATTTTCAAGTCTTCAACCAAAAATTAAATTACTGGTACAAAAATAATTTACAGTCGTAACTCTTGGCCTTCTAAGGCAGCGTATGGTAACGTTTCCGTTTCTCCCAATTTCTATTATTTTATTCCCTAGTAAAAAAGAAAAAAGAAAAGAAACCTGTTTGGTAAAACATTTGTTCCCGGGAACAATTTCTCTAATTTTTTGTTCTCGGGAACAGTTTTGAGGACAAAAAAAAGTTACTTCTTGTTCCCGGGAACAATTTTTAGAAATAAGCCAATTTTTTATTTTTATTTTTTCATTTGTTTCTCTCTCTTGCCATAGAGCCACCTCCAATTACTCGGAGCCACCGGCGACCACCACCGGCCGTCGTCGCGAGTCACTGTCGGCCACCGCCGGCCGCCACGCGACTACCACTACCCAGCCACCGTCGCACGATCGCCTGCCGCCAACCATCACCAGCGATTGCCGTCGCATATGGCCAACGGTTGGCGGTTGTCGCCGGTGATGGTCGACGGTCGTCGGTGGGCAATCGTGCTGCGGTGGCGGCAAGCGGCGGCAGGCGGTAACGGGCGGCGGGCGGCGTCGGGCGGCAGCGGCTGACGGTCGGCAATCCTTGGGTAAGAATAAAAAATGAATAAATACAAAAAAGAAATTGTTGCGTTACCAAACGCATTTCTATTCTTTTTCTATTCCAAGAGTAGAAATTTTGTAGTTACCAAACGGGTTATTTTACTCGAAATTGTTCCTGGAACAGAAATAGAAAAGAACTATTTCTGAAAAAAAAATAAAAAAATAAAAAAAATAAACCTCTTCATCGGAATAGAAGTATTGTCATGTGCAGCCTAAGTCTAAGTACCTTCAGACTTTACCTCTGAGTTTGAGCACCTTCAGACTTTAATGGATAATGAATGTGATGTTCAATTTGGTGCGAATAGACTAAAATAGGTTTTTCTCTAGTGGCTTTGTAAATATGTCCACCAGTTATTAGTTGAATCAATGAAATGAATTATAACTTCTCCATTTTGAACATGATCTCTATGCATGAGTCTTCGATTCTAAAGTCTCTCAATTGTTGTTTTATCTATAGGATTTGAGAGCAACAACTTCCAAGGGCCACATATTTTTCTTTTTCTGTTGAAAGAACTACAGTACTTTGCTTCCTTGAGAACCATGATACTGTCTTGTTTCCAAGTAATTGACAAGTACCGGAAGTGCTCTTTCTATCAACCCTACAACCTGCTAGATCTGCGTCTGAATATCCAAGGAGAGTAAAGTCTCATTCTTTGGGATACCACAAACCTAACTTTGAGGTAGTTGCAACGTATTTGATGATGCGTTTTGCAGCACTTAGATGTGATTTTTGGGATCAGATTGAAATTTAGCACAAATGCAAACACTAAATAAAATGTCAGGTCTAGAAGCAGTAAGATAAAGAAGTGAACCAATAATACTCCTGTAGAGCTTCTGGGCAATTTTCTTTCCTCCTTCATCTTTCTTCAACTTCGAAGAACTTGACATAGGTATCTCAGTCTTTTTGCAATTCTCCAATCCGAACTTTTTAACAAGTTCTTTTGCATATTTTTCTTGGTGAATGAAAATTCATTCCTTCAATTGTTTTACTTGCAATCTGAGAAAGAAAGATAGTTTACCCATCATGCGCATCTCAAATTCATCCTGCATAGACTTAGAAAATTTTTTACACAGGTTTTCATTAGGTGATCCAAATATAATATCATCGACATAAATTTGAACAAGTATAAAGTTTTTACCTTCTTTTTTAATAAACAATGTAGTATTCACTTTTCCCTTGACAAAACCATTTTGAATTAGAAATTTACTTAACTTGTCAAACCATGCTCGAGATGCTTGTTTTAATCCATATAGAGCATTTTTCAGTCTGAATACTGAGTCTGGTCTCTTTGGATCTTCAAATCCGGGAGGTTGTTCCACATAGACTTCTTCTTGGATAAATCCATTTAGGAATGCACTCTTGACGTCCATTTGGAATAACCTGAAATTTTATAACAAGGAAAAACAAGTAATAATCTAATTGCTTCTAACACAGCTCTACCGGTGCGTAGGTTTTATCATAGTCTATCATTTCTTCTTGCGTATATTCTTTGGCCACAAGTCTTGCTTTATTTCTGACCACTTTTCCTTTTTTGTCCATTTTGTTCCTGAAAACCCATTTAGCTCTAATAATGGATTTACCTTTAGTTTAGGAGTTAATTCCCAAACATTGTTAATGATGTCTGAGTTCTTCTTGCATTGCTTCAATCCAGCTTTCATTAGCTAAAGTTTCTTCTATGCTTTTGGGTCCTATTTCAAAAATAAATGCCATGGCACTAGACTCTTCTTGCTTTTTGGATCTAGTGCGAATCTCTTCATCAATGTCACCGATAATGAGTTCTTTGGGATGACTAGACTTGTGTTTCTAGTTATTGATCGGTCTGATAGTTTGTTGATCTTCCTTTTCAGTTGATTTTTCAAACTTCATTCGTTGTTGATTTTTAGAGGTCTCGACTGCTTCGGGGAGGTAAACTTTGTAAATTCGGAGCAGGTACGAGATTCTTCAAGTTGAGTCTGAATCAATTGATTTTGCAAAGAGTCTTGAAATTTGACATTCATAGATTCTTCTACGGACTGAGTATTCTTGTTGAATACTCTATAAGCTTTGCTTGAGGTTGAGTAGCCAAGGAAAATTCATTCGTATGATTTTTCTTCAAACTTACCAGTTCGATCATTTGCATTTTTCAAAATAAAATATTTGCAACCAAACACAAGAAAGTAAGAAACAATTGGCTTATTTCCTTTGAATAATTCACAGGGTGTTTTCTCCAGAATAGGCCTTAGGAACACTCCGTTAATAATATAGCAAGCTGTAGAAACTACTTCAGCCCAAAAATGAGAAGAAATATTACTTTATATTAAAAGAGTTATTGCAATTTCTTGCAGAGATCTATTATTTATTTCCATAACTCCATTCTGTTCTGGAGTGTATGGAGAGGAAAAAACATACTGAAAGCCTGATTTATCACAAAATTTAGCAAAGTTTGATTTTCAAACTCACCTCCATGGTTTGTCTATATGCTTGAAATATCATATATTTTCTCATTCAGAACTTTCTTGGCAAATTTTGAAAAGTAAGAGAAGGTTTCAAACTTCCTTGCCAGAAAGTGAACCCAAGTAAATCGAGAATAATCATCCACGATTACTATGTAATAAATCTTTGCACCAATGCTTTTAGTTCTGGTTGGTCCAAAGAGATCCATATGCAGAAGCTGCAAAACACGATTAGTAGAAACCTGATTTATTGGTTTAAAAGAATTTCTAACCTGTTTTTCCAATACACATGGTGTGCATAAGTCAGATTTTTGAAACTTTATGTTGGACGGCCCACGAACAAGGTTCTTGGAAGAGATCTTGGCAATTTGCTTCATGTTGACATGGCCAAGCTTTCGATGCCAAAGATTTGCTTCATCTTGAATTGAGATTAGACATTGAGATTTTTCTGGTTTTATATCCAGAAGGTAGATGTCCCCATGTCTTTGTCCAGTAAAAGATTGAGAAAAATCTTTACTAGTTCCCGAGCATACTCCTTAGAAATTGATTTTGAATTTAGTGTCGCATAGTTGGCTAATGCTGAGTAGATTGTAATTTAGTCCTTCCACCAATGAGACATTATTGATTGTAAGACTTCCAATCTTTACAATTCCACGCCCAACAATTCTTCCTTTGCTATTTCTGCCAAAAGAGACTTTTCCACCATTCATTTGAACAAGTTTTATAAAACAACTTGAATCTCCAGTCATATGTCTTGAACAACCACTATCTAAATATCATTTAACATATTTCTTGATAGTGACCTGTAATTAAAAAGAAACTTAAGCTTTCTTTGATACCCACATTTTCTTGGGTTCAGAGGAGTTAGTGCAATATGCAGTTTTTGCCCATTCCTTCTTAATAGATCTCCAAACCATAGGGCATTCTTTCCTAAAATGTTCTGAACTATTGCACTTTGAACATTTGAAAGCACTTTAGCCAACAGGTTTTACAAAGACTTTTTGAAAATGATTTATGTAAAAAAAAATTGTAGGTCTTTGTTTGATTCGATTAGAGGAATAGTTTCTGAAGTCATTCACAATCCTGACTTGTTGAAATAAGGTCTTTGTACTGAAAGAATCTTTTATAACTTTTCAAATGCTATTGAAACTTTATTTAATTGTTAGAGTCTCTTTTCTTTTTAAAGTCTTCTGTCAAATAGACTCAGGTTAAAAGTAAAGTTTTACACTATACTATACAAAAATTTGTTTTTGCACCTATTCACTCCCTCTAGGTGCTTATACTAGCATTTACAATTGGTATCAAAGCATGGGTACTCATTTAAATTGAAGTGTTTTTACTTCAGAGTTAACGATCCATGGCTGGTATATT
The DNA here is from genome assembly GCA_017140615.1 of Eucalyptus cladocalyx. Classification (NCBI taxonomy): domain Eukaryota; kingdom Viridiplantae; phylum Streptophyta; class Magnoliopsida; order Myrtales; family Myrtaceae; genus Eucalyptus; species Eucalyptus cladocalyx. The sequence goes on along the minus strand of CM029517.1, from coordinate 12,369,560 downwards.
GGCTCCAGGTTTGGTTGAAGGGTAAAGCAACACCAAACCACCTTACTTTGATGGGAATGAATACAGTATTTGGAAAAACAAGATGAAGGTATTCCTAAAATCGAAATACCCTTTTGAATGGGATGTGGTAGACAAAGTAATCATTCCTAAAATTACAACAATCTCAGAAAGGGGAAAAGAAGCTGTTGAGTCCAGCGAGATGACTCAAGAAGAGATAACCAAGAGATAAGCTCTTGATGCAAAAACAATTTATTCCTTATATTGTACATTATCTTCTACTGAATATAACATAATATCTTATTGTGAAACAACTAAAGAAGTCTGGGATAGACTGCACATCACCTATGAAGGAACCGATCGAGTGAAAGAAACCAGAATCAATATTCTGCTCGGTAATATTCTGCTTGGTCAATATAAAGCATTCAAGATGAAACCAGGAGAATATATCACTGACATATTTAGTCGTTTTACAGAAACCGTAAATGGTCTTGAGTATCAAGGTCAACCAATCTCAGGACTCATGAAAGTTAACAAATTACTATGTGGACTTTCCAAAGATTGGAATCATGTAAAGACCTCAATAAGGGAGACACAAAGGATCATGCTACTCTCTGTTGACGAATTAGTTGTCACTCTTCAGTCTTATGAAGTGGAGCAAATCAATGAAGATGAAAATTCTAAAGGTAAAAATTCCATTACTTTGAAATCTAATGATGATTATGATGTTACAGATTCTGAAGACGATATGGATGATGAAGAACTTGCTCTCATGATAAGAATGTTATGAAAATTGAACAAAAATGGAAAAAGATTCAATTGGAAAAAACAAAGTTCTCAAAAGGTTCAAAATAAATCAGCCAATGATGATGAATCCAATAAAGATGTGATTTGTTTTGAATGCAAGAAAAATGGGCACATCAAACCCAACTGTCCCTTACTGAAGAAAAAGAAAGGAAAAGCTGAGAAATACAAAAAAACTTTCAAAGCAGAAACTTGGAGTGATATCAAATGTAAAGAGAGTGATGATAATTATGCTAATATTTGTCTAATGGCACAATCAGAATCAGATTCAGACTCTAAAACAGACTCAGACTTAAATGGTGAAATTGAGGTAAGTAATTTAAAAATTCCTACTAAAGTCTCTAAATATATTGATGAATTGTGTCTTAATCTCAAAACCTCTCTCAAAAAGATTTCCGAACTAAAAAGGGAAAATTCTGCACTAAAGCAATGGGAGACTGTTTGGAAAGAAAAGATCGAAAATTTAGATAAAAATGTTATTACTTTGAAAGAAAATGCAGACTCTCTTTCAAAAGAAAATGCACTTTTGAAAAATGATATTTTAAGTATTTCAAAAAGGTTTTCTATAGAATCTGAGAAATTAGAAAAGATTCTTTCAGCGCAAAGACCTTACTTCAACAAATCAGGCTTGGGAATGACCGCTGAAACCATCCCTTTAATTGATTTTCCAAAAGTAAATGAAAGAATTAAACAAAGACCTACAAAAGACTTTTATAGAAATCATTTTCAAAAAGTCTTTGTAAAACCTGCAGGCCGTAGCGCTTTTAAATGTTCTAAGTGCAACAGCTCAGAACATTTTGAGAAAGAATGTCCTATGGTTTGGAAACATGTTAAGAAGGTTTAGGCAAAGACCGTATATTGCACTAACTCCATTGGACCTAAGAAAGTATGGGTACCAAAGAAAGTTTGAGTTTCCTTTTAAATGCAGGTCACTATCAAGAAAAAGATCAAATTCTACTTGGATAGTGGATGCTCAAGACATATGACAGGAGACTTAAGTTGTTTCATAAAGCTTATGCAAGTTAATGGTGGAAAAGTTTCTTTTGGTGGAAATAGCAAAGGCAAAATTGTCGGATACGAAACTGTAAAAATTAGAAGTCTCACAATCAGTAACGTTTCCTTAGTGGATGGATTCAACTACAACTTGCTGAGTATCAGCCAACTATACGACATAGGTTTCAAAATCAACTTTCAAGAAGGAATATGTTCATGAACCAGTAAAAACTCCTCTCAGACTTTCACAAGGCGAAGACATGGAAATATCTATCTTCTGAACATTAAACCAGAAAAATCCCAATGTCTAATTTCAATTCAAGAGGAAGCTAATCTCTCGGTATAGAAAACTTAGCCACATCAACATGAAACAAATAGCCAAGATCTCTGCAAAGAAGCTTGTTCGTGGACTACCCAATCTGACATACTAAAAATCTTAATTATGCACACCGTGTGTATTGAGAAAATATGTTAGAAATTCTTTCAAACCAATAAATCAAGTTTTCACTAATCATGTGCTGCAGCTCTTGCATATGAATCTCTTTGGACCAACCAGAACCTAAAGCATTGGTGGTGAGAAATATTGCCTAGTAATAGTGGATGATTATTCATGATTTACTTAGGTATATTTCCTGACAAATAAGTCTGAAACCTTTTCTTATTTTATAAAATTTGCTAAGAAAGTTCAAAATAAGAAAGGGTCTATTATTTCAAGTATTCTGACAGACCATGTAGGTGAGTTTGAAAATCAAGATTTTGCTAAATTCTGTGATGAATCTAGCTTTCAGCATGTGTTCTCCTCACCATATACTCCAGAGCAGAATGGAGTTGTGGAAAGGAAGAATAGATCATTGCAAGAAATGGCTAAAACACTTTTAATTGAAATTAACATTTCTTCTTGTTTTTGAACTGAAGCAGTTTCTACAGCATGTTATATTATTAATAGAGTCTTCAGAAGACCTATTCTGGAGAAAACTACCTATGAGTTGTTTAAAGGAAAGAAGCCAATTGTTTCCTATTTTCATGTGTTTGGATGCAAATGTTTTATATTGAAAAATGCAAATGATCGAATTGGTAAGTTCAAAGAAAAATTAGACGAAGGCATCTTCCTTAGATATTCAACCACTAGCAAAGCTTACAAAGTATATAACAAAAAGACTCAATCTGTGGAGGAATCGATGAATGTCAAATTTCAAGACTTTATTCAAAATCAATTGATCTAGACTAAACCTGAAGATTTTGAATCTGCTCTAGACTCTATAAAGTCTAAATCCCCAAAAACAACTCAGACTTCAGAAGATCAACAACGAACGATCATTGTAGAATCAAATGAAGAAAAAGATCAACAATTTGTCAAACCAACCAGCAACTAGAAGCACAAGTCTAGTCATCCCATAGAACTCATTATTGGTGACATTGATGAAGGAATTCGTACAAGATCCAAAAGGCGAGAAGAGTCTACCGTTGTGGCTCTTATTTCTAAAATAGAACCCAAAAGCATAGAGGAAGCTTTAACTGATGAAAGATGGATTGAAGCTATGTAAGAAGAACTCATGCAATTTAGTATCAACAATGTCTAGGAATTGACTCATAAACCAAAAGGTAATCTATTATTGGAGCTAAATGGGTTTTCAGAAACAAGATGAATGAGAAAGGAAAAGTCATAAGGAACAAAGCAAGACTCGTGGCCAAAGGATGTACGTAATAAGAATGGAGGGACTATGATGAGACTTACGTACCAGTAGCAAGGTTAGAAGCAATTAGATTATAACTTGCTTTTGCTTGTTATAAGAATTTCAAGTTATTCCAAATGGACGTCAAAAGTGCATTCCTGAATGGTTTTATCCAAGAAGAAGTTTATGTGAAACAACCTCCCCGTTTTGAAGACCTAAGGAAACCAAACTCTGTATTTAGACTGAAAAAGGCCCTATATGGTTTAAAGCAAGCTCCTCGAGTTTGGTACAATGGGTTAAGTAAGTTTTTAATCCAAAATGGCTTTGTTAAAAGTAAAGTAGATACTACATTGTTTATCAAAAGAGAAAGCAAAAACTTTTTACTTGTTCAAATCTATGTCGATGATATTATTTTTGGATTACCTAACGAAAATCTGTGCAAGAAATTCTCTAAGTCTATGCAGGATGAATTTGAAATGAGCATGATGGGTGAACTATCATTCTTTCTCAAACTTCAAACAAAACAATTGAAGGAATGAACTTTCATTCACCAAGAAAAATATGCTAAAGAACTTGTTAAAAAGTTCGGTTTGGAGAATTGCAAAAAGACTGATATACCAATGTCAAGTTCCTCGAAGCTGGACAAAGATGAAGGAGGAAAGAAAGTTGACCAGAAGATATACAGGAGTATCATTGGTTCATTTCTTTATCTTAATGCTTCTAGATCTAACATTTTGTTTAACGTTTGCATTTGTGCCAGATTTCAATCAGATCCCAAAGAATCTCATTTAAGTGCTACGAAATGCATCATCAAATATGTTGCAACAACCTCTAATTTGGGTTTCTAGTATTCTAAAGAAGAAAGCTTTACTCTCCTTGGAGATGCAGAATTGATAGAAAGAGCACATTGGGCACTTGTCAATTACTTGGTAACAGGACAGTATCTTGGTTTTCAAGGAAGCAGAGTACAATAGCTCTTTCAACAGCAGAAGCAGAGTATGTGGCTTTTGAAAGTTGTTGTTCTCAAATCTTGTGGATAAAACAACAGCTAAGAGACTTTGGAATCAAAGAATTATGCACTGAGATCAAATGTGACAACACCAACGCGATTAATCTCACCAAGAATCCAATTATTCATTCAAGAGCAAAGCATATAGAGATTCAACATCATTTTATTAAAGACCGTGTTCAAAATGGAGAAGTCTTGATTCGATTCATTGACTTAAAGAATCAACTAGCAGACATTTTTACAAAGCCACTGGAGAAAAGTCAATTTGAGTCTATTTGTTCTAGACTTAATATCTTAAAATCTAAAGAAGCTCAGACTCAGGGATAAAAGTCTAAGGATACTCAGAGTGAGAAGTTCAAGTCTTTTGACTGTAAGTTATTTCCTTTTTATCTCTTAGATAAAAATCTCGAAAAATGTATGAATGCTTATTAATCTGCAATTAATTGATGTTATCTTTCCAAATTTTGTAATCATTCCATTTCGGGAAAATGAGTTATTTTTACAGTTATCTATTTTCAAAAAGGCAGTTATCTTTTTGAAATTGTATTTTCTTTTTTTCCTTTTACGATGTTCCATATACTTCGCTTCGATTGCTTTATATACTATTTGTTTTCTTCTGCTTTACTCACAAAACCCTAGAAAGGATAGAACATCACCTTCTCTCTTTTACTCTCTAGTTTAATCCTCAAAGTTTTCATCTTTCTTGTGAAACGAGTTTGGAATCTCTCAAAGACTGTGAGAATGTCTTTCCAAAGAAAGTCTTCAAGGCTGGTGAACAGGGGACCACAACATATGCGTGGGGGTCTTACGCATTTTGACCTCATCGAGGAAGAAGAATCTCCAAGACAGTAGCAGAGTCCACAACATTCTCAACCACATCATTCTCCTCAAGCTAGACCTCAGGATATTCATCATCAAGCGAAGGAAGAAATTATTGAAGATGTAAAACCTGTAAAAACTCAAAAGCCTGCCTTTACCTTTAAACTCTACTCTGCCTTGAAGGAGGGAGGTACTCCCTTGAACTTTATTGATGAATTTTTGAAAGAGAAAGGGTATCGAAATGAAACCCACTTTTTGCGAATGATGGAACGATTGAGAGTTGCTCCTGCGGGGTCGGCAGAAAGAGCCTTTGTGAATATTCCAAGCGATCCACGTGTTGGAGGTCTTAGTCAACCAGATGAAAATGATGATGACAAGATGTACACTCATTTTAAACCTAGAATGGGTGTTGCGGCGAATATTTGAAGCAAAAGGACAGATTTGTTTCGCTCTGAGGAACACAAGCGACTTTACTTTAAGTTGCTAAAGCAAGGGGTGATCAACCTAAGAAGTGTTGACTTTGATTTTCTTGATTCTCTGAACGTGAAGTTGTGAGAGAAATTCACCTTACTTCAACTTGAACAATTTTGTTCTGAGACAACAGTGGCTCATCCAGAACTTACTGCGTATTTCTATTCTAATATAAGTTTCTTAGATGTGAATAGATTCTCTTTCAGTGTTTGAGATCAGGACTATGTAGTTGATATGGACACATTGGCTTATGTGATTGGAGTAAAGAGAGGGGCATTTCAATCAATTAGTGTGTCTATTGGTCGTGCGACGATAGAGCTTGTTTAGGATGGAATGGCGGAAGAACAAATTTCGTACTTGAGGATGAATGCCTCAAATATTTCGCTTCACAAGATCGTTATCAATTGCTTTAGACCCAAATTGACTTCGAAGATTGACGTCTCCAACTCAGAAGCAAGGTTAATGTATGCTATCAACGCTGGCAAAAAATTTTCTCTGCCACACACTATAATGTTTCACATGTATAGATGGATGGTAAAAGATAAGGGCCAACTTCCTTACTCAGCACTTGTTATTAAGTTATTCAGACATTTGAATATTTAGCCTCCTAAGTTTTTGTGTGTATGAACTTGTGATCAAATGATGGTGGGACTGAAGATGATTTCCAAAATGTGTCTGAAAGAGCTGAACAAGGCTTTGGAGCGATTCAAGGAGAAAACCCCTGTCAAGACTCATCAAGTTTCTATGGCTGCAAAACGAAAAGGGAAGGAGCCAATGACAGCTCCATCCAAGAAAAGAAGAGCACTCATCTTGCAGGACGAAGAAGATGAGGAAGATGTCACCATTTCCGCTCTTGCATTAAGAAGCTTACAACGTTTTGTTCCAGAGACAGAGAAGAGAGTGGATCAAGACAGAGAAGAGATAGAGAAAAGGAGTGAAGAGAGGGAATACTTAAGAAAAGAAGCAGAGGAAGAAAGAACTGCAGTAGAAGAGGGCAGAGGAGAACAAGAAGAGACAGAGCATGAAGAGTACTTCTCTCTACCTGAAGGCACTGAAACAGGGAGAGCTACTGAGAAAAGAGGTACCTCTTCCATTGCTTTTACTAATGAAGATGTTAGCCATTCACCTGCAGATCCAGAAGATGTATATGCCTCTCAATTTCTTGAGGAAGGTCATGAGGTTTCATCTCCAAATCTGGGTGCTCATGTTGAAATACCATCATCTGCCAATACTCCTCAAACTGATCATGTAGAAGCAAGAACTCAGACTGACAACTCAGCAAATTTTCAAAGATTGCTTGATGTTCTTATGGAGATGTGAGGCCAGATTTATGCCCTTGGATGTGAAGTTCAGAATATACAGAATGCTAGTCAAGCCTCTTCATTTTTTTTGCATGATCAAATTTAGGCCTTTAATCTTCAAGTTCAAGCAACTGTCAAGGGTGAAGAAGTGGCGCAACTGAAGGAGGATTTGAAAAAGCTGGAAGGGATTGTCCAGTTGATGGGAGATTTCCAGATTGTTCGCGTTCCAAAACAATCTTAATTTTCTTCCATCCTTTTTTTTTCTCTACCTTTTTAATGCTGATAAAAAGGGGGAGATGGGGTGCAGATTTGAGACTTTACTCTTGTTTGATTTGACTTTTGATTGACTTTACTTTTGTTCGGTTGTTTGGTTGTGACTAGTTTAGATTTGGATTGTTTGATCGTTTAATGATTGCGGTATCTTAAGCGTTGTTGGTATTCATGGCAAAGATAGTTGTTTTTACAGGACTAACTTATCTCCTATGGATGCAGATTTAATACTATCTTTACTAATCCATTTATCTTTTGTATGATATTCTTGTTTGCTTGAGTATTGTCTTGCAGGTCAAAAATATCCAAATCTGCAGGAAAGTTTTGTCATCATAAAAAATGGGGAGATTGTTGGAGAAAACTTAATTATTTGTTTTGAAGCTGACAAAACGTTTCCATCAATTTAGTCTGAAGACTTGCAGACTCTTTCGTCAAAGTCTGAAGACTGCCAGACCGCCAAACTCAAGACTCAAAGTCTGCCCTCATTGACAGTTTCTAGACCGTCGAAGAAGTCTTATCTAGAATCAAGTATTTCTTTAAGGATTTGATCCGATCGACTAAAGAAGATCTCTCGGCTAGAGATAGCATCTCAGAATCTATTATTCTTGAATTTAATTTGGGTAATTTGGATCCGTTGAATGGCGAAGCATATTTGGAAGATTCTACTTATGGAAACATAAATCCTAATTGTATGGGCGAGTAGGATTAGTGGGCTATCGTCATATTCCTTAAATAACTCAAAATCTTCCTAATTGATTATGTCCCACGGGTAGATTGGAAGATCTCCTTTAGAAAGTGCCAACGGTTATGATGGCATGGAGGAGTATATAAAGAAGACGCTTTAGTTATTCGAGTGTGTGCGCGATATATAAATTTCAAAGTCTAAAGCTCATTGTTCTTTGCCAATTCAATTGTTGAGCGTAAACTTGTATTCAAAAGAGAGTTTATACATTTGTAAGACCTTGAGGAAGTATAGTAGAGTCTCTACACTGTAGAATCAAGGACATGGAACTGTAACGACTCTTTTGATTCATAGTGAAATCCAGCCGGTGAGCTATCAGTGCGGGAAAGTGGACGTAGGCTTGGATTAAGCCAAACCGCTATAAACCTATTGTTCTTATTCTCTTCCATAAACTCATTTACTTTGCACATAACTTTATTTAATTGTTATAGTCTCTTTTCTTTTTAAAGTCTTCTATCAAACAGACTCAGGTTAAAAGTAAAGTTTTACACTATACTATACAAAAATTTGTTTTTGCACTTATTCACCTCCTTTAGATGCTCATACTAGCATTTACAAGTTTGAGTCTATATCTATCTCAGAATTTGAGTCTGATTATGATTTTGCCATTAGACAAATGTTGACATAATCTTCATCACTTTTTTCGCATTTAGTATTACTCCATGTCTCTGCTTTAAGAGCTTTCCTGTATTTCTCAGCTTTTCCTTTCTTTTTCTTCAACAGAGAACAATTGGGTCTGATGTGTCCATTTTTTTTACATTCAAAACAGATCACATCTTTATTGGCTTCATCATCCTTAGTTGATTTGTTTTGAAACTTTTGAGTGCTTTGTTTCTTCCAGTTGAATCTTCTTCCATTTTTATTCAGTTTCCTAAACCTCTTTATCATAAGAGCTAATTTTTCATCGTCCATAGCATCTTTAGAAATTGTAACATCATAATCAACATTAGATTTCAAAGCAATTGACTTCTTACCTTTAGGATCTTTTTCTTCGTTGATTTGCTCCATTTCATAGGACTGAAGTGTGCCAACCAGTTCGTCTACAAAAAGCGGCTTGATCCTTTGTGTTTCCCTTATTGAAGTCTTTATATGATTCCAGTCTTTGGAGAGTCCGCATAGCAATTTGTTGACCTTCATTGGTTCAGATATTGGCTGTTCCTGATATTCTAGACCATTTACAATTTCAGTAAAATGACTAAACATATCACTGATAAATTCTCATGGTTTCGTCTTGAAGGCTTCATACTGTCCGAGTAGAATATTGATCATTGTTTCTTTCACTTGATTAGTTTATTCATAGGTGATATGTAGCATATCCCAGACTTCTTTGGCTGTTTCACAAGAAGATATTATGTTATACTTAGTAAGAGATAACGCACAATATAAAGAGTAAATTGATTTAACATCAAGAGCTTATCTTTTGGTTATTTCTTCTTGAGTCATCTCGCTAGCATCTGCAACTTCTTTTCCTCTTTCTGAAACTGATGTAGCTTTAGAAATGATTCATTTTTCTACCACATCTCATTCTATAGGATTTTTCGATCTTAGAAATGCTTTCATCTTGTTTTTTTTCCATATGCTGTATTCCTTTCCATCGAAGTAAGGTGGTCTGGTGTTGCTCTAGCTTTCAACCAAACCTGGAGCCAACATGCTAGCCATAGATCTTTAACTCAGAAGTAAAAACACTTCAATTAAATGAGTACATAGGCTCTGATACCAATTGATAGTGCTAGTAAGAACACCTAGAGGGGGGTGAATAAGTGTTAAAGAAGTTATTGCAGAACTTAACAACTTAATTCGATCTTTTGAGAATGATAGACTGAAGATGTAAAAGCCTATAAACATTTATATAAGACTACGAGTTAAAGTAAAGAGTTTAGGGAAAGAGAATGAGAATACAAAGTTTATTGTGGTTCGGCTTAGACCAAGCCTACGTCCATTCTCCCGCATTAACAGCCCATTGGCTGAATTCCACTAAGAACCAAAAGAGAATTTATCTCACGATCTTGATTCCACAGTGTAGAAACTCAACTACACTTCCTCAAGGTCTCACAACTATTTAATCTCTTTTGAGTACAACTTAAGCTCAATAAAATGAATCAACAAAGAATTAGGAGCTTCAGACTTTGGAATTTTTCTTTCATACACACACTCGAATAACTTTAAGCGTCTTCCTTATATACTCCTCCATGTCATTATATCCGTTGACACCTTTCAAAGGAGTTCTTCCAATCTTCCCGTTGGACAGAATCAATTAGTGAGATCTCAAGTTAATTAAGAAATGAGATGATAGCCCACCAATTCTGCTCGCCCATATAATCAGAATCTAGGTTTCCATAAGTAGAACCTTCAAAGTATATTTCGCCAATCAACAAATCTAATTATCCAAATTGATTTCAATAAGAATAATTGATCACGATATACTATCTCCAGTCCTGAGATCTTCTTCAACCGTACGAATCAAATCCTTAAAGATATACTTGTATTTGGATAAGTCTTCTTCATCGGATAAATATTTTCTTCATCAGTATGGAAGCTATCAGTGAGAGTAGACTTTAAATCTTGAATCTAGAGGTCTTCAGACTTTGACGATAGAGTCTGTAAGTCTTCAGGCTAGACTAATGGAAACATTTTGTCAACTTCAAAATAAATAAGGAAGTTTTCTCCAATACGTAATACCATTAAATTAGAATGGAGTTGAGATGAGAAAAGGTATATACTAACTTAGATAATGCGATTGTGTCCGCTAAAGCCAGCACAACATAATGTTTGAATCAAGCCTAGCAAAATTATAGTTCCAACCATTTACTTTTTCTGAACAAGTAGTCCTATTAAAATAACAGAAACCAACAAACAAAAAGAATAACAAGCAAGAGATTTAAATGGCGCACCTTATGACTCAATGCCCGCACCTTTTCATCAATGTTTATGAGCTCATCTTTCAAATGCTCAAGCAAATACTTAATGTTTCTCATGTCATCTTCAAGGACAGAACCTCCATAATAGAATAAGGAACATCACAAGTACTCTCATTCACTCTGGATGAAGACATTATAGCTGCAAGATAACACTTTTCTTTTTTAAATATCATAAGTAGATTGTTAAGATGAAAATACAAATGAAAATACAAGTACAAATAAGAAATCTTTCAACTAAAAAAATAATGCTCACCAAGTAATACATATTTTTTCTCGGAATCAGATTGTTAAGATGAAAATACAAACATCATCACAATCTCTCTAGAAATACTCTCACTAAATGCTCTAAAAGCTACTAAGCAATACACTGAAAGTAATATGGACAGAATTTCCATTAGAAATGATAACCCATGAATTGAAGACAGCTCCACCACTTGCTGAATCCTTACCATTCAGGATTTAATCAAAGATCAGCTCTGAGATTTTTTTATTTTTTATTTTTTATTTTTAAAGAGCAGACTTGAAATCCTTTCATATGAATTACACAAAATTTACAATGATCAAGTCGAACACATTCCGACTGCACACCGACTAAGGTGGAAACAGCCCATTTACAGTCGAAGGATGCAGTAGCGCATGATTGACGTTCAACAGTTTGCAAGATCATTTTAGCATACGCCTTACTGATTGTATGAGGACTTAATCTCACGATTGAGTTTTCATTTTTGACTCATGTTTATAGCCGTCTATCCAACTTGCCATTCAACAAAAAGTTACCACAAAGTAGAACCCACACAATATCTCTAGAACTTCTCTTAATCAAAATGCATCTCACCCAGACAGCTTCACACCATATGCGTCAACTATACAAACTCTGAGACATGCTAGGTGAGTAAAAATTTCAGTCTGGAGGGTTAAAAAGTTGCTAAGGCCCCAGCTATTATGTGGTCTATTGAGTAGGCCAACTGAGTAAATGTTAAAGTCCCCGCTAGAACAAGCAACTACTTCTATTTCTCAGACCCAAATTCAATCTAGAGGGTTAAAAACTTGCTAAGGGCCCTGCTAATTCGAGCGAGAATTTCTATTTCGCTGACCCAATTCCAATCCAGAGGGTTAATAAGCCAGCTAGAGGATTACAGAACTCGTACTTGGCACGGACAAAATTCCTATATATAAGAAATCTTTGAATTAAAAATGCAATGCCCGCCAAGCAATACTTGTTTTTCTCGGAATGAGATTGTTACTTGGGTAACTTCAAGCTTCAAAATCTTAAGTACTCAATAGTTATGTAATTGAGCTCATGCTGCCAGTATCTGTTTAGCATTATTCAGCATTGGACATTCAGTTGTCTACACTGACTTCAGTTCCCTTTTAAACTCATTAAAATGTTCCCATTTCAGATGCACGTGCAACAGACTCTGAATTTGACTCCAATAAAGCCAGCATCCTCCTCTGTCAATTCTCCGTTTTGAATTTCCATAATCGATTCAAACGCATCGATGTTACATTATATATCTCAAAGGGGAATGCGCTGAAGCAAGTGGGGTGAAAAAGCATACTTTTACAGCAGAAATAACTCAAGACTCGTACATGCAATACAAGTTAAAATATGGAAACTCGGGAGTACCAGAAAACTGACAGAAAAACGAAAAATCCACTAAATCAGGAATAACGAATTTATCAAGTCGATGCATCTTCTATAACCTTAACGTCCGGCCAGGAAAGAGAGAATCTCCCGGACAACGAATTTCTTCCAAAGAGCCACCAATTCCACCGGTTCCCCACAAAAGTAACCCTCGAGGATATAATCGCGAAAGAGGGAAAAACCCTAACCTGAGCTCGTCGGACGCAGACGACGAACCGGAGCCGCCGGTGGAGCTTCCGGAGACGACGGTGGAGGCGGAGGTGGAGGCAGCGGCGCAGTTCGTCCGAGGAATAGAGAGAAGCCTGGGATTGAGAGGGAAGAGAGCGAGGGAGAGGAGAGAGACGGAATTTCAAAATTTCTTTTAGGTGGGACCCCACGATACACGTGGCGAGAATTGAGTGGAGTATCCCGTTGCCGATTTGGCGAGTCTCACCCACGCATTAATTTCTAGTGGGTCTGGCTTTATAAAGATTCAAGAGAACCGCTCGAGAATGGCCGGTGGAGAGCAAGAATGTTGTAAACTATAATTTATCTAGTAGCATTGGGAATGAGCTGACCCGACGGAGATCCAGGGTGCATGGTACACTGTCAATATGTTGGGGAATGGAAAATTTAAGGCCGGATGCAAAATGTTCTTCATAAACATCTTACCTAAAACTAACGAAATATGTGGTGAAATTCAAAGAATGTGATACTTGTACCAAATGTTAGCTACATCATTGAGAGTGAGAAAGCTAGAAAAACTCACTAGCATTGACTCCCAGGGTCGTTTAGCACTTCTCGTGGAGGGCTTTCCCTCCTCTCTGTGCTAGAGGTAGCAAGGCCTTCGGTACTGTAGACCTAGATTGAGAGGAAGAAGATGGCTGGAAGGACCTCAAACATGAGGACGAGGACCGACATGTGCAGAGCGTGATGATTGGGGTCGGGAATCATCTTGAAAAACAACTCAGAACGAAGAATATATAGTGAACGACATATCGTTTGAATAGTTGTTAGGTGGATGGCTGGGCTAAATGTCTCAGAGAAATCAATGCCAGCTTAAAAACCTCGTGCTTCCCAACAAGCTTTGTAATGTTCTTCATACCCATCCGACTTCTGCTTGATTTTGTAAATCCTATACGACAAAAATCATCTTTAGAGGGATCATGAGGCACGAGTCCCATGTTTCAATTTAAGCGCTTGATACATGTATCGCCCGCACGAAGACAAAGTCACCATTGGGTTGGGAGAGTGGCGGAGACGAGTAAATAATTTGCTTCGGAGGCAGTTGGATTGATAGAGGGACTAGGAAAAGATTCATTTAATTGAGCAAATGATTAATTTTCAGCAAGTTTTGATCGTCAACATGACTCTGTTTTTAAATACTCACTCAACATCCTTCACATGCATCACTTGATATATTAATCTATTGATCACATTTTAGAATATTCGATGCATGACTCTAATTATTTTCAGTTGATACAAGCCAAACATGGCCCTGTCTCCCCTCATTGTGCGATAGTTGATAATCTGATGAGGTATTCCAACTTTGAAAACATTAATTTCCGAAGTTTAGTTTGATAGAGGGGTGATGTGATTCAAAGACAAAATCTATCGCAATTAAGCCAAATATTTAACTATTTTCATCATCCGTCAACTATGCTCAATGGCTCCATGATAAGTGTAAATCACCATGAAAAAATCATACATGTAGCCGGTAGACATACGAATAGCTTTCTTGTCAATCGCAGGAGTGCGGAAAATACCTCTATTTTTTCAGTTAATAATGTTCGTGTGGGTCAATCATCCGCAATGTTTGCCAAAGAGTGACCCTTATTAACTCTCCAAGAGCCTCGGCTATTCATTTTAAGTTGCACGATCAATATCTTCACAATAAGCAGATTTAAAATATGGAACTTTGAACAATGAAAACTTTTTACACGATTAGCCACCTTAAACAGCTCTAAGCTCACAATACGCAGAGATAGCCACGGTTTAGGACAACCCTCCACCGGCCGAATCCACAAGCGAAACTCAAACTTTGATCTCCACAGGAGCAACGTCAGGCGTGTCTCATGGGCCAAGGCCCGGGGGCAATAGACATTGGCAACGAATTCTAGTACTTCCATCGCAAGAGATGTATTTTTCGTGAAGAAAATACTTTGTGACAAAACTGTAAAAGATAGACGCTCAATGGCCACGAATTGTGTTCCGTGCCTAAAGGGCCAACCGCTTGCAATGAAAATTCCGTTGGCTATTGTCGCTTTGCGATGCGAAATGTCATGGCTAATGATATTGGGGCACGAAAAAGTTCGTGCCCAATGCCTCAAATTCAGCAATAATTAAGTCAGCTTTACCAATGAAATTTTCTTAGCTAAAAATTTGCGATGATAAAACATTACGTAGCATATTATGAAAATTGAATTCCATAAAATTGTATTTAAAATTGATTATATAACATGTATATCTAAGGGTGTGCATGGTTCGGGTGAATGATTCCGGCCTAGAATCGGAAACTGCTTGCTAAGGACCGGTTCGAAAAATTAGAACCGGGAATCGCCTATTAGTTACATGGATCCATCCGTGAACAGGATCGACGGTTCAATTTGGTTCTCGGGTAAATTCATAGAACCGGCCTCACCAAAAGTTGTTTAATAGTCAATGGAGCAATATATCCCTTATATTTCACAAATAGAGCATGTCCTAAGTTTTCCTTTTTTGACAATGGAGGGTAATTTCCAGTACGGTTCCAATTTTTAGCCAAACATCAGGAAATACTATCATTTTCTCAATTGACACCTGAATTTTTGCTGATAAACCCAGCACAAATTTGTGTAGAAAATATAATTGCAGTTAAGAACAAAATAAAATATATAATTACAAATTGAGTTTTACCATTTTATTTTCTCTCTCGTTTTTCATTTGTAATTATATATTTTATTTTGTTCTTAACTCAAGCTCGTCAGATGAAAGTCACAAGTCTGAGCTGAGCCCAGAAGGCCCATCAGATCAAAGCCCACGGAAGGAACCAAGCCCACAGAGGATTTGCGTTTCCTCTCTCTAGCGCTCTAGAGCTTCAAACGAAGACGCTCTAAGGGGAAACTCAGACAGAGAAGAAGGAAGGAAATCTGGAGAAAGTCGAGGTCACGCGGAGGAGGAAAGGGGTAACGGGATCGATTCTCCCTCTCTCGCCCGGAGCTCCATCTCCGCCATTCGAGTTTCACAATGGCCGATTCTAGTATTCCGCCATCTCCACCGCCTCACATCGGCTTCTCCGGCCTTCGGACGTAACTCTTCCAGTTCCTCCCACGGCGAAAAGCTTTCTGAGTCGCGCCGATAGCTCTGCGGTTCCAGCCTCGATTCGTCTTGAATTTACTGCATTCCCTTGAAGCTTCTCAATCTCACTCGTACTGGAGCCAATCGTAGCCAAGCGCCTTCCTCGGTCGACGACTTCGTTATCGTTCGTTTTTGTCACTGCCTCCTCCTTCGGTTTCTAGCATCTTCGTTCTCCGACGGAGGAGAATAGCCGTGACTGAAACTCGATGAGAATTGGATTCTTCGCTTCGAGCTCTTCATCATTCGGTTACTGCAGCAATTTTGAAGGTAAGTTGTCTCTCGTTCTATGGATTTCATTTTTCAATTCAGTCGATAGCATCGATTCTCGGTCTTTTTCTGAATTTCCAGAGACCTCTTCATCGAAATTTCTTCTCTATTGCCCTCCGGACACTGTCAGCCACTGCCAACCGCAACCAATCGTCACCGTTCCCATTTCCACGGCCGCTGTCGGAAGCTCTGTGCGCCCCTGTTATCGGTCACCATTGCTGAAGTGCTCGCACTGCAGTCACCACCGTCTCTCGTGACGGTTCCATTTCACGAAGCTGCTTCTGTGATCATGTTACTAAGGTCCGATCATTAATCGCCACAGGTAATCATCCTTTATTCAATCGAATCACATATGCTGTGTGTCCAGTTGCTCTACGTACAGACTACTGCATGGGTAAAATCTACTAATTGCTTCGTGATCATCTCGTTCACATGACTGAACTGTATTGATATGCATATTTGAGGTTGAGGTGCTTTTCTGTATCTTCATATCAGAATTGTGCAGTGCGTGCTTGAGCCGAGACATTCATCAATATACTTGTCTGACTTACTTTCGTCGATTTGTTCAATGCATGCCTGACCGTTGCTCTCAACTCGTTGGTCAAGTTGAGCACCATACTTGCTATTAGCAAAGGTGGTCACTACAGCAACCGTCTAGTTCGTGAATAATTCCCCTAGAAATGAAAAAATAGGTGCAATTCTTAAGAGAAACGACCACGGTCCGTGAAAACAAGATGAGAAAAAGAGACAATGTACACGATAAACCAGATGTCACAGCTGTATAGTCAAGCGCAAACAGATTGTTATGTTAATCCTGCTAAGTACCGAAGCAAACTGAAGCTGTTCAGCTGCTTAGAAAGATACTCCTTTGTATTAAGATGCCCAAAAAAAAAAAAAAAAAAGACCAAGCCCACAACCAGACTTCTTAAGTACGAGAGTTTCTCTCTTCATACTGCTGGAACATACGAATTAAATGTTGTCGAAGGAGTCCTAACCAAGCCCACAACCTGACTTACTGATTGAATGTTCTCTATTTTATTTTGTGGGTTTTCGATTGTTGAATTGACTGAATTGACATCCTCTTGTGAGAATATTCTCGAATGGACTTCGGTTGTGAGGTAATCAGACTCGGTTTCCTTCGTTAATCAAACAGCAGATTTTTTTATTAGTTAATGGGCAAAAAAGAATGGATCTTGTAACTCAATTAGGAGACCTACTAAGAGATGTTGGCAAGAGGCTTTTAAACAGGCCCCCTCTCTCTATTAATGGGCAAGATCGGAGTCACTTGAATTGAATCTAAGTTTAATTCAGTTCAAAGAAGTGCTAAGATGTTGGCAAGAGGCCCTTGAACAGGCCCTCTCTATCTCTTTACGAGCAAAATTAGTGTCACTTAAATCTAAGCTTAGTTTGACGAGTAAGAAACTATCAAAATATTCAGGAATAAGACATGCGCTTAAAATATCACTAGAATTAGAGGAGATTATTACGTGAAATGATTCCCTAGGATTCAAGAATTGGACATGCTCTTACAATATCACTAGAATTAGAAGAAATTATTACATGAAATGATTCCCTAGAATTACTCCATGTCACTAGCTAATCTTTATAAATGAAGATCTTGTCATTTCATCGTAAGTTGCAAAATGTGAAATTGGTGCGATTCAGCCTGTCAATTTTTTTTTTTTTTTTTTAAATAGAGATGTGCTTGTCATTTTATATACAGTATAGGTAGTTACAATCAGATCTTTTGCGAAGTAGACATGAACGCTGAAAAGATTATATATCAGAAATTGAAAACCACTGACCAATAAAATTACATAACAAAACTTGTAAATTGAAAAATAAATAACAAAACATATATTAAAGATACTCTGATAATAACCTAAATTTGAACCAGGTGCCACCACAATGAGATTGACCTTCAAAAGATTAAACCAATCAGAAGATAATTTATAGAAGTGTCAGCTAACTAATTAGCAATTGGAATGCATATTGAAATAATTTCACCAGATGCGATTTTGTCCTGAATATCAATGTGCTTGGTGTGAGTATGGAAAGCCAGATTAGCAGCAAATTAAGTGGCTCTAATATTATCACATAACTTATAGCCGGTTTAGGTGAAAATACATGAAGATCATAAGACATCTCTCAAATCCAATAAGTTTCTGCAACTGCAGAGGCGAAAACTCCTTCAGATCCCCCAATGTGATATTGTACCCAATAAAAGCTAAGTATCCAGATGCTAAGTGATGAGTATCGGGACAACCGACCCAAGAGCATGAGTTAATGTTACCAAGGAGCTGTCGAATGATGGCTTCAATAACAGTCCATGATCAATGGATCCATTAAAATATATAAAATTGAGCCTAATCGCTTGTAAGCGAGTAGTTTGAGGGCAATGCATGAACTGATTCTCAACACGGGCAGCATAAGAAATGTCGGTAGGATCCATCAGTAACACACCATCATGTAAACAAGGTTGAGAGTTAAAACTGTAGAAGATTCCTAGTGTAATGTGTTTGAGACAGCAAAATTCCCGTACCTCTGGACTGGTCCTCAACGCCAAGAAAGAAATGCAATGGAGAAAAACTTTCATGGTAAAAGCAAAAAGAAGTTTCCAAATGAAACTATGTAACTCTGTGGCACTACTACCTGTTAAAAGATTATCATCAACGTGACGTAGTAGAATCAAGATTCTAGAGCTTGAATTATGCACAAATATGGAGTCATATGCCTTGCTGTAAACAAAAGTGTTCGAATGCTCAAAGAAGAACTCGCCTTTGACCCAAAAGAGGTCCATATGTAGAATATTATTCACATGAACAAATAATCAATCGATAATAATCAGATCCATATATGATTGTAAAACACCAATCAATAAATACAACGGAATTAAAGCGTACATGTTTGAGCCATTGCTTTACTTGCAGAAAAATAGATCACTCTGATAATCAGGGATCTATCGGAATGTCAGATCTTCCTCTCTATGACCTATTTCGATATAGCAGTTTTCAATGGGATTAAAGCAACTGATAGGTATAACCTACCCTTTTATAGGCTAGAGAACCCTAATCAACAGCGTGTCAACTGGGCCCTTCCCATTACGGGCTTCAGTCAAACACAATTGCCTACACTTTGTTGCTCAACTAGGCCTGTTATCAATAGATGCTAATACCCAATTCAATCAGATCACTTTAGGGTTCAAGAAATATTGGAATATCCATTAACCCGATTATTTAAAATAGGAAATCAATTAATTAATGTAAGCCCATATTATAGGAAATTTCCAACATTCTCCCACTTGGGCTACATTAATTAACTTATTTTATTTTGAAAAAGATTTTATATTGAAAACGACACTATCGGGTTAATAACTGAAAATTTTGTTTTATGTGGCTACAACTTTAAAAAATAATATTCCAATAACAGCATCTCAAAACCAATCCAATCATATATAACCTCAGTATAGGACTATGGAGATCAATGTGTTAAGAAAATACCACAACACATGACCTTCCATAATCACATATAATAAGTATTATATTTTCATGGACCATGGGCCTAGTAGTGTAGTAAGAAATAGTGCCAACATGTGATCAAAATATACACTATTTCTTATCGGTCCTCAATGCAATTTCTCAACGACATGAAAGCGCATCAAGACAATTTCTAAACAACATGAAATTGCCTCGGTGCGATTTCTAAACAACATGAAATTGCACAATTATGTCACAATCCAACATGAGATCTCATAATCGGTGACATCCAGTCATCTTTAAACAAAATTTGTTTAAAGATACTGTTTTATACTTCCATTTCTCGGTCAACGGGAGAAAGGATAACAATATAATCAATAACAACGAGTTATTAAAATAAATGCTTTAATAAACATCATAAAAGCATTATCAATCCGTATATAACAATAATATCCAGAAATACAATTTTTATAACTCCCACTAACAAAATAAATCAAAAGAATCTAAAACACCCATATTCTTTACAAGTTCTTTAAATAAAATGGGTCGTAAACCCTTTTGTTAAAGGATCAACCAACATGGACTTAGTTCTAATATTCACAATCACAATGTCTCACTTTTTGACCAAGTCCTTAACAGTATAATATTTGATCCAATTAACATTTTAACCATGGCATTGTTGTTATTTATAGCAAAAGTAACTATTTGTCACACATAATGCAATAAGATCAATTTTGGACGATAAGTATTTCAACAAAAATAATTAGTACATTATAAACTCCCCTTTGGGCAGAGTGTATAATGCACAATTATTTTTCATAGCATAAAGTTTATAAAGCACCAATAAGAAGAATTACATATAATTGTCAATGATCCATCCCCTTTGGGCAGACAAATCATTTAAATTATACATCTCCATGATATCAATATATAGAGATGATAAAAGAGAATTACATATAATCTTCAAGGTTCAATCCCCTTTGGACAGACAAATCCTTTAAATTATATTATCTCCATTATCTCAACATAGAGGGGAATTACACATAACTCTAAAAAGTTTATCCCCTTTAGGCAGATAAACCTTTTGAGTCACACATCCCCATCATTCATCTCTAATATATCAATATAGAGGGGAATTACATATAACTTTCAAAAATTTATCCCCTTTGAGCAGATAAATCTTTTTGAGTCATACATCCCCATATTTTAATTTTGGAATTTATCTTCATGCAATTTTCAAATTAATATACACAATAACCCCATTTGGGTAGGTAATTGTATATACTAATTTTTATCAATAGGAAATTCCAAAAAATATATATGCTCAAAATTTATCTAACAATATGAAGCACTTTACAATATGTGCTTCCCAAGATCATATTGCATTTACGAAGTAACAATTTTTGCCACAATTTTTTTTAAAATGGGGGGTAAAAAAAAAACGGTTTTAGTCCAAATCACTGAATTAACCCAACAAAAGAAAGGATATGTGCATCTAGCACTTTAGTCAACATGTTTGGTATTTAAGTTTAAATTACTCATTCACCAAATACCAAACAGAGACACCTAGGCAAGAACTATAATTTTTACAAGAAAAAGAATGGCACCCAAGCTACTTACTTGACCTCAACTTAAACATAATGAAGAACACTCTAAGCAAGCACTGTAACCAATTATAGTTTGTAGGGAAAAGCAACCCACCATTCTGTCACCTTTAGTCAATAGGTTCTCATGCTTAAATTAATAAATAAAAGTCCCACTAGCAAATCTTAAGCACTCACTTCAAGTCCCAAGTACATATAGACAAGAGACCAAGATAAAACATCAAATAGAAAAGTGAATGCTGATTTTGCATTAATAATTGCAATATGTTAGGAAAGAAAGCATCACTTCCCCAAATTTTGGGCCCGAGATCCTAACTACCCATAGGCTAAGCTCTCCGACGATGGCCGACGAGAAGCAAGAATAGTGCCATATTTCTCAAATAGTAACATATAAATAATCAGAACAAAGGCACGTCACTCAGCACTAAGGACAGAAGAAAGACATCAACAACCAACCAACGATACAAAAATCACTCCCATAGCTAATGATCCCGCACAACACGTACGCAATGCAAATTCAATATCATTCTCTAACTTTCACATACCCTAGCTGTACCTCACCAAGTTCAATTCTTGATATGGGGTATAGGTAACTTGATCTATCTTCTGTGAAAACCTTGTCAAAAATTGCATTTATTATTATCATATTTTTAAACTACCAGGACGAGGGCAATAAATTCCCAATATTGTTCAAGTTGTGTTGCATAGACATCAAAGAAACTCTTTAACAACCAAAGTTTTATTCTTTCCTTTTGCTAATTGCTTCCCCTAGAAAGTAGGGAAAAAAAAAACTTATGTAATAGACGAAAAACAGCTCAACTAAGAAGCATGTTTTCATGAAGCAAATGCTCACGCTAGACTCCCGACACTACAATCCAATAGCCTTTCATTAATCATTCCATCAAAAAATCATGAGGATAATCTTTATCTCACACTTCTTCACTGTCAACCCTTGGTTGGCATATTTAAATTTGGCATCTCTTAAATTTGGGAAATTTCATAGTCATGCAATAACTCAATCTCCACCTATTTGACACAATCATATCATATGAATTTAGAAGTATCCTTCTGCATGTTAGCATGAAACCCACATGAAAGATAATGCCCATATTTGGCTCAAAGAGGAAAATTTCGAATTTGTCCATAAAAAGATAAAATTTGGGTTTTACAATCATATATGATACGCTCTGATACCACATGTAGAATATTATTCACATGAACAAATAATCAATCGATAATAATCGGATCTATATATGATTGTAAAACACCAATCAATAAATACAACAGAATTAAAGCGTACCTGTTTGAGCCATTGCTTTACTTGCAGAAAAATAGATCACTCTGATAATCATGGATCTATCGGAATGCCAGATCTTCCTCTCTATGACTTATTTCGATATAGCAGTTTTCAATGGGATTAAAGCAAGCGATAGGTATAACCTACCCTTTTATAGGCTAGAGAACCCTAATCAACAGCGTGTCAATCCAGGCCCTTCCCATTACGGGCTTGGTCAAACACAATTGCCTACACTTTGCTGCTCAACTAGGCCCGTTATCAATAGATGCTAATACCCAATTCAATCAGATCACTTTAGGGTTCAACAAATATTGAAATATCCATTAACCCGATTATTTAAAATAGGAAATCAATTAATTAATGTAAGCCCATATTATAGGAAATTTCCAACACCATAAACATGCGAAAAGTAGTGCCCAACACAATAATTCGAATCTGGTTCCAAAAATGTGCAGTAAATTTCAAAATTTCATCCTGACCATACCATAATCCCAAGTTGACTTCCATAAAATCCATAGTTTCATGGCACACCAAAGTTTCATTACGACATGATTTCATAGCTCAACAACCTCTAGAGTCAGCCTAGTAACCTAAAATGAGAATGGAATTGAGATTACAGCTTAACCTAGAAAATTTTCTTCAATTGGGTGAATTAAGTCTTTGAATTCTTCTCAAGCGCTTCGCGTACCACATTAATCCAAGGCGTTATGATATCCGTGATGAACTTGAACTGAACCCTTTCTCTCTCTAGCGCGTGTTTCACTTCTCTTTTCCAGTTTTCTTGATTCTTCTTTCTCCCTCTTAACTATTCCTCTTTTCTCTGATAAACCAAGTACAACAATTATAACTAAGCTGAAGGAAGCTAGTCTGTTGGGCTTCAAAGATGCAGCCTCATGGGCATAATAAATGAGAATTGATCTCTTGAGCCTAAGTCCCTTTCTTTTTTCTTTAAAGAAAAAAAGAAGAAGAGAAGACTCTATCATTATGGTAGCAACTCTTGTTAAAGTCTTAGACACGGGATGGGGAAATTTTTTGAATGAGCTTGAGCATGTGAGTCCAACTCACATCCACTATTGAATGATGCGAGCTCCACATTGAACCCAACTTTTCACTTTGTATGTGAGAAATTGTAAATCCTGGAATTCATTCTTTCCATTGTGAATATATCTATAGATTAAGTTAGTTAAGTCATTAGGTAATTTAAGGTAATTGGTTGTGATAGTTAGTCTGGCTAGTAGTACCAACTGCTACAGTGACGATGGAATGAGTCATCCTACGGAGCTGCTGACGACAGCAGCATGCCATTGGCCATTGGATGGGTGGCGATCTCTATGTTGCCCCATTCTTGATTTTTTTTTTTTCATTTCAGTTTTTTGCTTTTTTTTTCATCGCTTTTCTTTTTGCCTTTTTTCTTTTTATCATACTTGAACTCGTAAACATAAAGGAAACCCTAGACAGAATTCTAAAGGACAAGTACAATAGAGATTAATATAATGGAAAACGCCAATATGATTAAACATGAAAATAGTACAACGAAAATTATAGTATTGTTAATTTCACACGTAAAACATAGAAATTTCCCTAGCAATGGAAAAAAAGACATTCACATTGCGATGAACGAGAGATGTGAAAAGTGGAGGAACAAAGCCAATTTGCATCCCAAAGTCTTGATCTTCTTGATAATGATTTTTCTCCCATTATCATTTTTTGTTGTTGCAAAGTCTAGGTTTTTGTGGTTTATTAAAGTTTTTCTCCCAATATCACTTCTATTTTTTTCACAAAGTCTTGGTCTTCGTGCAATTGATTAAAGTTTTTCTCTCATCGTCACTTCTTTTCACAAAGTCTTGGTCTATTTGGAATTTATTAAAATTTCTCTCTGACCATCATGAATTTTTATTAAAGTGCTTCACTTTTGCTTCACATGTAATGTGTGAAAATTATCTAATTTTGCTTCACCTTTCCCTAAAAAAGGCACATGATACCTAGCAAATCTTTGGGCATATTCTCTAAATATTGCGAAACAACCACTTGTGGGCAAAAAGTATTTTATATGGATTTCTAGTGATAATAAGCTAATGGAAAGAGAAAACTACAAACTATAGGAAGACCAAGACTTTCAAAAATGCACGTAGAGGTTTTTTTTTTTTTTTTCTAACATTAGCTTATTATCACTCAACCCTTGTTTTTCTCTTCAGTGACTGATTCACCCATGACCACGGGAGAGCTTTTTTGAGTTTCTTCTTGGCTTCCTTTTGTACTAATTTCTAGTATTGTTAATTTTAAGCAAGACATGTAGCATGTAGAAATTCTACTAGTGGAAAAAGAGACATTGACATAGGGATGGAAGAGGAGGGATGCGAAAAGTGAAGCAACAAGGAAAATTTGCATCTTGCAAAGTCTTGGTCTGTTTGGCATTGATTGAAGTTTCTTTCCCATTACCGCTTTTTCCCTTTGGCTTCACTTTTTACACAAAAAGCTTGATGAGATCCAGTAAAGTCTTGGTCTTCCTAATACACCAAGAAGCTTGAGTTAGACGGAAGAGCATATGTTTTGATGCACATTCCGTCCCCAAGTTAGATTGTTCTCCTTATTTTTTGACTAGAGCTCGTGATTTTGTTTTTCTTATCAAACAGACAAACCTAGCGGTCTTTGATGACTTATGGATGCATAACTGAAAATAAGATGCCATTGTTGGTTGTATCCTTAATAATTTAGGTTTCAATGACATCAACAAAGTGTTGATCCTTTGATGCGATTTTGGCCCCATGATGCATAAGGAGCTCTCGGGGAGGCATATGATGGCACGACATGGCTAGCTACAGAGTCCTCGTGACAAGTACCATGTCATGATGGAGTTTGACATAATTTCGAGCCTTCGGATGTAGATTTCCAGCTTCAAATTCATTATATGGTCTAAAATTCAAGTCTCAAATTATTTGTGTAGGGACTTTTAATGGTGCATGATTGTGTCCGGAATCATTATAATCAACTTCTACACCAACGCATAATACTAATTTGCTTCAAGTAATATTAGAGAAGAGGCATAATACTAATTTGTGTGCTCACTCAGAATAAATACGTTGAATCACTCTCAAACTTCTAAAATTGTAGATAATCCAGATCCCTTTTCTAGAAAATACTCCATACCAATTGGTTTGTCCTCCCTATTGAAAAGTCTTGCTTCTCTCTCTCTCTCTCTCTCTCTCTCTCTCTCTCTCTCTCTCTCTCGTTTGTTAAACCCCTGAGTTGTTCCATATCCACATGCATCACATGTTCCGCTTGTGCATATTTAGATTCTTGACTTTTGTTAATTCTTAGAACCTACAATATCTAAAACATGATTGAGGAAAGCATTCAAATTAGTATGGACTAAATTTATGAAAACAACTAGTGCCAAACACAATAGTTTGAACATGGTTCCAACAGTGCGCAATAAACTTCAAAATTTCATCCCAACCAAACCTTAATCCTAAGTTGACTTCCATAAAATCCCATAGTTTCATGATTCATGACAGTTTCATTACTATATGATTTCAAGGCTCAACAACCTTTATAATCAACCTAGCCACCTAAAATCGGAATGGAATTGAAATTACAGCTTAATCTAGAAAAATTTCTTCAATGAGGTGAATTAAGTCTTTGAATTCTTATCAAGCACTTCTTGTACGACATTAATCCAACGCGTTAAGATGTCCCCAGCGAACTTGAACCGAACCCTTTCTCTCTCTAGCACGGTTCACTTCCCTTTTCCAGCTTTCTTGATTCTTCTTTCTCCCTCTTAACTACTCCTCTTTCCTCTAATTAGCCAACTACAACAATAATAACCATTGGGGTTTGCCCCAGTGGCCACCCTTCCCACATGGAAGGGGAGTGGAGGATTCGAATCTCTACCTTTTTAGGGGGTTGGGGTAGGGACGATTTAGTTTCAAATGTGGGTTTCAACTCCCATGCCCTGTAAAGAGGCAGGACAAAAGTCTGAGAGTGAAAGTTAGAGTAGGAGTAGAGTAAGACCAACCCAAAAAAAAAAAAATACAACAATTATAATTAAGCTGAAGGAAGTTAGTCCATTGGGCTTCAAAGATGCAGCTTCATGGGCGTACTAAATAAGAATTGGGTCTCTTCAGCCTAAGTCCTTTTTATTTTTTTATTTTTTTAAAGGAAAGACTCTCGTTGGGGTAGCAACTCTTGTTAATGTCTTAGACACAGGATGGGGGGAAATTTTTGAATGACCCCGGAGCATGTGAGCCCAGCTCACATCCACTATTGAATGATGTGAGCTCCACGTTGAACTTAACTTTTCACGGTGCATGTGAGAAACTGTAAATCCTAGAATTCAGTCTTTCCATCGTGAATATATCTATAGATTAAGTTAGTTAAGTCATTAGGTATTTTAAGGTAATTGGTTGTGATGATTAGTCCGGCTAGTAGTGCCATCTGCAACGGTGACAATGGAATGAGTTATCCTACGGAGGTGCTTACCACAGCGGCATGCCATTGGCCGTTGGATGGGTGGCGCTTTCTATGTCGCCCCATTCCTTGTTTTTTTCATTTTCAGTTTTTTGCTTTTTTTGTTTCTTGTTCGCTTTTCTTTTTACCGTTTTTCTTTTTTCAAACTTGAACTTGTAAACATAAAGGAAAGCCTAGAGATAATTCTAATGGACAAGTACAAAAAAGATTAATATAATGGAAAACCCCAATATGATTAAACATGAGAATAGTAAAACAAATTCTGTAGTATTGTTAATTTTGCACATAACATGTGGGAATTTCACTAGTAATGGAAAAAAAAAGACATTCACATTGCAATGAATGAGAGATGTGAAAAGTGAAGGAACAAAGTCAATTTGCATCCTGCAAAGCCTTGGTCTTCTTGGAAATGATTTAAGTTTTTCTCCTGTTATCACTTTTTTCGCCTACAAATAATTAAGGTTTTTCTCCCATTATCACTTTTTCTTTCTGCAAAGTCTTGGTCTTTGTGGAATTGATTAAAGTTTCTCTCTCATTGTCACTTTTTTTTTTTTTCGTAAAGTCTTGGTCTATTTTGAATTTATTAAAATTTCTCTCTCACCATCACAAATTTTTATTAAAGTCCTTCACTTTTGCTTCATATGTAATAAGTGGAAATTATCTAATTTTGCTTCACCTTTCTGGGGGCATGATATCCAGCAAAATCTCTGGGAATATTCTCTAAATATTGCAAAACAAGTACTTGCGGACAGAAAGTATCTTATATCGAATCTCTAACCTCTATGGGCACTTTTGGAAGTCTTAATCTTCCTGAAGTTTGGCATATGGATGGAAGAGAAGGGATGTGAAAAGTGAAGCAATAAAGCCAATTTGTGTCTTGCAAAGTCCTGATCTTCTTGGCACTGATTAAAGTTTCTTTCCCATCACCACTTTTCCCTTTTGATTCACATTTTACACAAAAAAAGTTGATGAGTTCCAATAAAGTCTTGGTCTTCCTAATATGCCAAGAAGTTTGAGCCAGACAGAAGAGCGTGTGTTTTGATGCACGTTCTATTCTCGAGTTAGATTGTTCTCCTTTTCTTCTTTTGACCAAAGCACGTGATTTTGTTTTCCTTATCAAACAGACAAACCTAGCGATTTTTGATGACTTGTAGATGAATAACAGAAGATAAGATGCCATTGTTGGCTGTATGCTCAATAATTTAGGTTTCAATTACATCAAAAAAGCGGGGATCCTTTGATGCGATTTTGGCCCCATGATGCACAAGGAGTTGTCGGGGAGGCATATGCTGGCACGAGATGGCTAGCCGCAGAGTCCTTGGGACAATACCATGTCATGATGGAGTTTGACATAATTTTGAGCCTTCGGATGTAGATGTCTAGCTTCAAATTCATTATATGGTCTAAATTCAAGTCTCAAATTGTTTGTGTATGGGCTTCTAATATCGCATGATGGTGAATTCTCCAGAATCATTATAATCAGCCTATACACCAATGCATAATACTAATTCACTTCAAGTAATATTAGAGGAAAGGCATAATACTAATTTGTGTGCTCACTCAAAATAAGTTTGTTGAACCGCTCTCAAAATTCTAAAATCATAGATAATCTAGATCCGTTGTCTAGAAAATATTCCATACCAATTGGTTTGTTCTCCCCATTGAAAAAAGAAAAACAAATCTTGCTTTAAGAAAGCAAAATTCATGCAAGACATACTGACTCCAACTTGACATAATTCGATAGCTCTCTCTCTCTAATTAGTTAAAACCCTCGAGTCGTTCCATATCCACAAACATTACATGTTCCGTTCATGCATATTTAGATTCTCAACTTTTCTTAATTCTTAGAACCTACAATATCTAAAACATGATTAATAAAAGTATTCAAAGAAGTATGGACTAATTCTTGAATGCTCTTCTTTTCGAATGAAAAATGGTGAATATTTTCATTTTCAGCCTTTAATTATTGGCGGATGAAATACAAATTAGTGGGG
The DNA here is from genome assembly GCA_017140615.1 of Eucalyptus cladocalyx. NCBI lineage: Eukaryota > Viridiplantae > Streptophyta > Magnoliopsida > Myrtales > Myrtaceae > Eucalyptus > Eucalyptus cladocalyx. Next base: position 12,340,498 of record CM029517.1, on the reverse strand, counting down.
CTCAAGTCCTTAATGCTATGCTTGATTGGATATGGTGAAAAAAAAGGCTAAGGCAGGGCCCTCCCAATTCCATCATTTTTTTAGTATATATGAGACCGATCTTTGGTCACTATTGGTGAACATGATCCAATATTTGTTTTAGCATATACAAAGCCTCCATGATTACTCTCATCCTTGGTTAACTGAAGCCATGGCAAGCATGGATAACAAAAACCATCAAATCTATGGAATCGTGAAATTTGTTTGGACTCTTGTAAAATCTCTCCATGACTCTTTTAAGTCGAACTGACTTGATTTTTACTCTTTATCATGTATAATGCAAGAACGTAAAAACTTCAAACAATTAAAATATATTTGTTTAATTGAAAACTTAAGATTTAGAAAATATTTTTGAAAAACTAATTGATTTATTGCTCACAATTCAAATTTTTTCATCATTTACCGAAATAGGTAGGTATAAATTGATGTTGGCAATGTAGAATATTTTGTGTTGATCAATTTTTTTTAAATGACATAACTAATCATTTTTTGGAAAATGTTACCGAAACCTTAAGTTTTTTTTAAACGAACATACCCTTAAACTACTTTGGTGGAGCAAAGTAAGAGGAATTGACTCAGTTCGATCCAAAAGAGGAACATAATGGAAAATCTGAAAAGGAGCAGAAGTCAGGTACAAATCCTAGTGTCTGAACCTCCATAGCCAACCACTGGGGGTTCGCCCCAGTGGCCACCCTTCCATCATGGAAGGGGGAGGTGAGGGGTTCAAATCCCCATCTCCTCAGGGGGGATGGGGGTAGGGACGCGTAAGTTTCGAGAGTGGGTTGCGACTCACGCCCCTGCAAGAGGGGGGGCACAAGTCTGCGAGTGAGTGTAGAGTAGGCATAGAGTAGACCGACTCGAAAAAAAAAAAAAAAAAAAAACCTCCACAGCCATTCCTCTGCAAAGAGAGGCGAAACGTGAGCAATAAGCAGGCGTTACAGCCACACCTAGAAAAGATTATCCGACAGTTCCACACATCCAAAAATTAAGAAATCTCGAGTTACCAAAATAAGTATAAATAGCTTAGAAATAATCATTTAATTGTTAAAACTTGTCAATACCTAACTTCTGCCCAAAAGTAGTTTTCATATATTTTTGGAAAACTGGAACAGATTTTCCTCCCAAAGAAGAAGTTTATTGGAATTAAAGCATTTTATAAGCATATACCAGAATTTCGACAAATAGGATTAGGTTCTTTCGAATTTATTCCCCAAATAAAAAAAAAAGAAAAGAAAGAAAAGAAAAGCAAAGGTAAAATGGGAACCTCCGAGAGAAAAACACACACGGCAGAATTCATCTTGATTCTCCTGCTCCTTTCTTTAAAACCACACCGCCTCACTTTTTCTTCATCCACCACCACCACCACCACCATCATCATCATTAAACTCACGCCCAGAGACTTCACCCTCATTCCAATTATTTCTTGCATGCATATCGATTGTCGCCAATCACCACCATCTCTAGTCGTCGCTCAATTAATAATTTAATACCATCGTTCGTCGTTGCAAGCAGCGACCACGCATTGCCGTAGCTGAATACGCACGCGTACACAGTGAACTGCCAAGCCTAGCGCTCGTGCTTGCTGGATTGCTGTTGTGGATCTTCTCCCGTTCGCCTGGTCAGCTCCAGGGAATCTACTTGGAATAGGTAAAGGACATCTTTCTACTTGCTCTCTTTTTCCCTTGAACTGATGCAGCAAGTTTAATAGCAAAATTGGGGAAAGTTGATGCCATATACTTGCTGGCCAGGTTAAAGTTGCAGCTTGATCGCATAATTCATGGTGATTCGTTAATTTTGTTTTAATCAGGTGATACATCTGCACGCATAATTGTTTGAGCCAAAAGTTAGACCTCTATTTTATGATTTTTCATTACATATTAGGTTAGAATTGCATTATATCCGTATCAGGACAATTATATTAGAAAACTTAGAATTTTCATGGATAGGCATTATCATGCGCATCTAGGCTTTTTGGAGTGCATTATTATTAATTCTCTTTTTTGCACGTTTCCTTTCATAAATCACATGCTATAATTTGGGGAATCTAGGAAAATCATATCTTGCTTATTAATAAATTTAGATTGCATCTTCATAAAAAAACAAAACAAAACAAAAATGTGAAGTGGACGAAGAGTATTATTGCCCCATTCCTGCATTTTTTTTTCTTCATCAGTTTTTTGCTGTTTTTCTTATTTAGTTTTTCTTCTTGCTCTTTTTCCATTTATTAGACTTATATTTGAAAAGATAAATGGAAATCTAGACATAATGCCAATAGATAAGTACAATAGAGATTAATGAATGATTAATCACAATATGATTAAAAATGACAAAAGTGGGACTAAAATTATAGTTTTGTCAATTTGAGCAAGAGAACAATAATCACTGCTAATTGTCAATCACACACACATAAAAAATAAAAATAAAATTGGCATCCATGTAACGCGTGGAAAACTACTAGTAATGTAAAAAAGACATTCACATGGGAACGGAAGAGGAGGGATTTGAAAAGTGAAGCGACAAATCCAATTTGCATCTCCATAAGTCTTAGTCTTCTTCGATTTTATTAAATTTTCTTTTCCATAAGCTCTTTATCAATTATACTTCACTTTCACGACAAAAAAGTTCATGATACCCAGTGAAGTTTTGGTCTTCCCAAGTTTATGATTTTTTTATATGAACAAGTATATGATCATGGACACTACATATGTATGGTGATAATCTCTAAATATTACAGAACAAGCACTTGTGAAAAAAAGAAAAAGAAGAAAAAGTTGCAGCAAGATGGGCGGCAATATCTGCTGAAAGGTGATGGGTTAGTAGTTGATGATGGGGAATCGTTTGAAGCGAGAATCATGGTCCTTTGAACTCAATTTTCCTGTTCATTGGTGTGATTGGTAGAGTATAATTTTCAGTAAGATTATACATTGTCGTTTGGTGATTTCTGACTTGTTCACTATTTGCAGAGTAAAATAAAGCAAGTTGCTTAATGAATTAGTTAGTGTGCTTGACCCTTTTCCTTATTTAGCCCAAAGCACGTGTTTCTATTCTCCTTAGTGGACAGACAAAGTTCATTGTCTTTGATAACATGTATATGTATAACAGGAAATAAGATGCCATTATTGGGTGAATCCTCAGTATGTTATGTTTCAAAAGCATTTATTTTACTAAGTTGCACAACTATGCTTATTTGCTGATCCTATTAACTTGGTCAACTTCATACATCACTAAATAAGAAAAAAGGGATAAGCACACCAACTAATCCATCAAGTAAGTTACTTTCTCTCACTCTGGAAATGGTAAACGAGTCCAATATTAACCTATAAAGCACCGACACTTTCCAAGAGCTTTCTTGTTGTGTCGGACACTTCGACATGTGTCCGACACTCTTCGACACTCTCCGACACTCTCCGACACTTGGTCAAGACGTGTCCGACACCTGGTCAACTTTCCCGACATTCGAGTCGGAATTCCGACATACGAGTTTCTGAGACGTGATTTCAATATCGAGGTCTATTTTAAAAAAAAAAATTAATAAATGAGAGTTCAAAATATATATGTAAAAAAATAAACACGATAATAAAAATAATAAATGAAGAAAGAGGAAAAACATAGTCTTCTCTTATATTTTGATTCTCATTTCTTGTGATACACAATTCATCCCTTAAGTGTTTTTTCTCCTCTTCCGACATATCTAGCATGCGGGTCTAGAATGTGGATTGCTTGTCTTTTTTTCAAGTTTTACGAATTATGAATAGAATTGAATTTGTCAAATTGAAACAATGAATGATATTAATAAATGCTGGATTAATGTTTTTAGTGTAAATTCATTATAGGCTTATTTATTTATTTATTTATGAATTTGAATCAAATTAATTTGATTGAAAAAAACATAAAAATGATAATTTATTATGTATATATAAAAATATATATTTAATATCCAATATGTTCCAACGCGTCAAAATTCTCTATTTTTTTAGAAACGACGTGTTAGCATGTTGTGTCGTGTCATGTCACGTATTGCGTATTAGTGTCGGTGCTACTTAGGTATTAACAACATATAATCCACTAGATGTCACACTCTACCCATTACACTAATGAACTTGATAATCGTGTTCAAAGGATTGCGATTCTCCTATCAAGGTGATTCCCGATTATCAACCACTACCCAGCACCCTTCAACAAATCATTATCGTCCATCTTGCTATGAATCTTTAGCATAGAAGCTCCCATGTAAAAGACTTCATTAATCTCACATTCACCAATAAAGCAAAAAACAAAGACATTGAAATCATGAGGTTACTAACAATATACAAACACTAAAAAAGCCAACAAAACACTCGTGAGTGATAACACTTATGGTGAAAATATGCATACACTCTAAGTTGGTCATATTAAGACTGTTTTGGATAGCCAAAAAGTCTTGATCCGAAGAATAAGGAGAGCAATTGATGTAACTAGCACTTGTGGACAAATAGTATTTTATTTTGATTTGTCTAACCTTTGACGTGCATTCCTTGAATGTCTTGGTCTTTTTTTCTTTTCTTTTTAAAATATTTTTCCTAGGTCATCATCTTGGTCTTCCTAGGACTTCATAGATTTCTCTCTCCATTAGTTCATTTTCACTTTGCTTCACCATAACACATTTGTTGTTCATTACAGTGACTGATTCACCTATGGACATTGGAGGGATTGTGTTGGGTTCCTTTTTGGCTTCATCCTTTCAAGTCATGTTCGACAAGTTGGCTTCTCCCGCATTAGGTTATGCACAACGTAAAGGAATCAGCATTGCCTTGCCTAAGGAGTGGAAGGAGAAACTAGTCATAATCAATGCAGTGTTGGCTGATGCAGAGGACAAGGAACTTAGTGGTAACCATCAAGTGAAGCTGTGGCTGGACAAGGTTAAGGACTTGGCCTATGACATGGAAGACTTACTCGATGAGTTTGAGATCAAAGCTGCTCAAGTTGAGTTAGAGGCAGAATCCAGCACAAGCAAAGGTTTGGGGAAATGGAAGTTCTCTGTATTTGGCCGACCACCCTCGCTCATGTCTGAAACCAAGGTACAAGAGATCAATGACCGGTTGGAAGAGATTGTCACTGGAAAGGTTCATCTAAACTTGAGAGAGAATGTTGTCGACAAATCCAACTACACCAACAAAAGGATAACCACTTCTCTATCAGAGCCTCAATTTTTTGGTAGGGAGGAGGACGTAGAACAAATACTCGAACTATTGATCAATGAGGTCGAAAATTCTAATGCCACGCTAGGCATAGTCCCCATAGTTGGGATGGGCGGTATTGGAAAGACTGCCTTGGCTCAACAACTATATAATGATGCAAGAGTGAATAGATGTTTTGAGATGAGAGCATGGGTTTGTGTTTCGGATGTTTTTGATGTTCTCGACATAACAAAGACTATTTTACGGTCAATCACTAGGTTGCCCTGTGAGGGCAAAGATCTAAACGAGTTTCAAGTTAAGTTGAGGGACAATCTTTTTGGAAAGAAGTTTCTTGTGGTTCTAGATGATATATGGAATGAGAAGTATGAAAAATGGACTGATCTCTTAAAGCCATTTGTAGTGGGTGCTAGGGGAAGCAAGATTATTGTTACAACTCGCAACCATGCTGTTGTTTCAGTAACAAAAGCACCGCCAATTCCTTTGAAGGAATTGTCCCTCAATGATTGTACAAGCTTATTAGCCTTTCATGCTCTTGAAGAAACAAATTTTAAGAGTCACCCGGAATTTGAAACAATAGGCAAGAAAATAGCTGAAAGATGTAAAGGTTTACCTTTGGCAGCGAAGATGTTTGGCGGTGTCCTACGTAATAAAATGAATCCTAGTGAATGGGAAGATACCTTAAATAACATAATATGGGATCTTCCAATGACAAAGAATGATGAGGTTCTCCCTATTTTGAAATTGAGCTATGTCCACCTTCCTTCCTATTTGAAGAGATGCTTTTCTTATTGTGCAGTATTTCCTAAGGATTACGAAATTGAGAGAGATGAGCTAGTACTCTTATGGATAGCAGAGGGATTTTTAGATGGACAAAAAACAAAGAAAAATAAGTTGCAATTAGGATGGAAATACTTCGATGAATTAGTATCAAGATCATTTCTTCAAAAATCAAGTGTTGACACATCTAAGTTTTCAATGCATGATCTTTTGAATGATCTAGCAAAGTCAATTGAGGGTGAGATATGCTTTAGCTCTGGGGAGTCTCAACCGGCAATTAATGAAGATTATGCATCTCTGGAGAGAGCTCGTTATGCATCATTCATCTGGTCGCAGTTTGTTACATCAAAATGCTTGAGGGCATATCATGATATGAAGGTATTAAGAAGTTTAATTTTGGTGCGTATTGGATCTAGTGGGAACTCTCTCCTTATATCCGACAAGGTGCTACATGAGTTGCTGACAAACTTGAAGTTTTTGAGGGTTTTTTCATTATGTCATTGTAACATCGTAGAGGTACCAAATTGTGTTGGTGAATTAAAACATCTTCGATATCTCAATTTCTCAAACACTTATATCAAAAGGCTACCTGAGACAATTGGCAGGTTGTGCAAATTACAAGCTTTGATCTTAAGAGATTGTCATAAACTTTCAAAGTTGCCTCACGGTATCACAAAGTTGGTCAGCTTACAGTTTCTTGATGTTAGAGATACAGAAAATCTAAAAGAGATGCCACTGGGTATCGGTAATTTGAAGAATCTTACTATATTGTCCAAGTTTGTGGTAGGAACGGAAAAAGGGTTACAGTTAAAGGAGTTAAAGACCCTATCGCATCTTCAAGGAGAATTATGCATATCAAAATTACAAAAGGTGGAAGATGTTAGAGATGCTGTTGATGCTAACTTGTTAGGAAAGCAAGGCCTAAGAAAATTATTCTTGCATTGGGATGAAGATTTTGAAATTTTTCGGAATGATAAGCATGAATCATGGGTGCTTGAGTCTTTGCAACCTCCCATTGATATTGAAAATCTCACTATTTTGAACTATGGCGGTGCAATATTCCCGTCATGGTTAGATGGTTCATCAAATTCTCAGATAGTGTCTTTGAGCTTGTGGGACTGTCATTATGTCACGTCGTTGCCTTCACTTGGACAATTACCTTCATTGAGAGAATTATCTCTTAAAGGTCTAAATGCAGTAAGAATAATAGGCTCTAATTTTTACGGAGGTGATAGGCCTTTTTCTTCCTTAATTACTTTGCAGTTCGAAGAGATGTTGGCATGGAAGGATTGGTCTCCTTATGTGGGGGGCCCAAAAGAAGAAGTCCCATTCTCCTGTCTTGAGCATCTTGTTGTTCGAAGCTGTCCTTCGTTGGTCGAGACATTGCCCTGTCAACTTAATCGTCTTATCAAACTTGAAATTCATTCATGCCAACAATTGAATAACTCAACTAGTGAGTTATGTCTTCCATCTCTCGATGAGTTATACCTTGAGGAGTGCAGTAAGGAGATCTTAAAGAGCTTGTTCAAGCTAACTTCTTTGACAGTTCTCAAAATTGACAAACTCATAGAGCTTGTTTCCTTTGATCATCGGTTTATGAGTTGCTTGGGCAAGCTAAGGAAGCTTCATATAGGATTGTGTGACAAGCTAACATGCTTGTGGCAAGATGGAAATGAAACGCAAAATCTCACTTGCCTCCAAGAATTAACCATTGAAAGGTGTGCTCGATTCACATCTTTTGTGGCAGGAGACGGAGAGATAGAGCTACCTTGTAATCTTGAAAGGATGGAATTGGTGGATTGCACAAGCTTAGAAAAGCTTCCAAGCAAGATGCATGCACTTAGGCATTTGGTGATTGAGAATTGTCCAAAAATCATGGCTCTAAACATTCCTCAAGGTGACCCCAACAGCAATAATTTGATTTCTCAACTTGAATCTCTTAAGATACATCATTATGATTCTCCAATATCCTTTTCATTTGCTAAGGGTAGACTTGCTCCTCTGAAGGCACTTGATATATACAACTGCAAGGGAGTGGAGTCGTTGGAAGGGATTGCCGTAGAATCGCTTGAAACAATGACAATTAACAATTGTCAAAATATGGGAAGCTTACCACAGTGCCTTCACATGCTCTCCCATCTCACTCAATTGCATATTTATAATTGTCCAGCATTAGAGATACAGGACTCCCCTCCCCTTCCTGTCACCCTCTCGAGTCTTGTTCTTAGTCATTGTTCTAAGATAAAGTCTATTGCCAATTGTAACCTTGCCAACTGTAACAATCTCACTAAATTGAAAATATGGCAGTGTACAGTATTGGAGATAAAGGACTTCCCACCCCTTCCCATCACCCTGCAGAGTCTTTCACTTCAGGGTTGTCCGATGATAAAGTCCCTACCAAATCAGTGGCATCATCTTACGTCTCTCGAAACGCTAGATATTCGGTTTTGCAAAAATATCAAATGCTTCCCCAAAGGAGGTCTGCCTCCCAAATTGCGAGTCCTTATAATTTCGGGGATCGTGAATCTGAAGCAGCCGGTGAGAGAGTGGGGCCTACACCTGCTCACATCTCTCTCGAGTCTGGGCATTGATTTTAACATGGGAGGGGAGAGAGAGAAGGAGTGGTTTCCTTCAGAGGATGAGGATGCCTGGAGTCTCTTTCCTTCCTCTCTGACTAATCTTTGGATATTTGAGTTGAGAAACGCGGAAAGACTATCGAGCGGTCTCCGCAACCATCTCTCCTCTCTCCAATTGTTATTAATTGGAGATTGCCCCAAGTTGAGGTACTTGCCAGAGGATGGCTTCCCTCCCTCCCTCCAACAATTGTTCATAGAGAGATGCAAGATTCTGAAAGAGCGATGCTCAAAACTCACTGGCGACTATTGGCCCCTCATCGAAGAGATCCCTGCCATCTGAATTGATTACCAGCTGATCCGATGAATTGATTTGTGCATCTACACTACAGTCAGTTTTCTTAGGGTTCGAGTAAGTTATTTTTGGTTTGGAAGGCATTCTTTTCCATTCTACTTTCTCAATTCAATGCTCAATATGAATTGATGTTTGGGTGGGGGGTCTCGTTGGGTTGGATTGGCTCTGTTTCATTGGATGATGAACTGTAGGATGAAATGCTCGCAGTGCTGCCTCTTGCTATGTTGATGACATATCCTCATTTCTGCTTGATGCCCAAACCAATTGTGAATGAAATCGCACCATCACGAAGAATCGTAGCATTCCACAATCATAGTCCTTTGCATTTTCAGCGTCTATTGTTTGTACTCTTCCCAACATCTTTTTTCTTGGGCCCTTAAGCTCATTCACTTTGGTATTTTTGCAGATACCATTGTGATCTTGCATTGGCAGAATCTCTTGGAAGGATCACGTGCGAATGCTGCTAAGGTAGGGCTAATGCTATTAGTGTCAATGTCTTGTTTCATTCTTTTTTTGTAATTTTTTTTGGTGAATAAAAAAAAATATTAATACCATCATGCGCTCGCCACTCAGGATATTTTGGCATTTGGAATCTTGTAATTTATCAAAAAAGGAATAAGCAATTAAATATATTTGTTGCAATGCTATGTTCTGAATTTTCCTTCTAGTGAATATGATCTAAATAAAAACAAATCTTTTTCAAAATCTAAAAGGATGATTAGTTTTGTGGAAGCTATGATGTGATTGTGAAGAAAATGGATGCGGTTTTTTCTTTTTATGGTTTTTATTAGAATTGGGAACCTTCTTTTCTTTTATGATGATTCTTCGTAGTATTAAGTAGTCAATTTGGGATAAAATTCTGAGGCAGCTCATGGCTCCAAGCTTTTGCGCGACAGCATTGATATTCCATAAATCGCTTTCTGGTTGGGTCTTGAACTCTGGTGGTTTAAGAATTGTTGCTCACAACTTGCTAGAAATTTTTAGCAAATATACTTATGCCTGTTTGGTTGAGATTGTAATGATAGGCTGCTTGCCTCTGGGTTTGCATTATCATCAGTGACCTCTGGGTTGGCATTTCCATTTACTTGACTGCGTAATATGATTTCATCATACATTATGCCATTTTATCTTAAAATACCTTCTCATGTGGCATTCTTCCTGTGGGGAGTTCTAGAACAAAATGTTCGAGCTGACATTGGCTCCTTTGGAGTAACTGGAAATCTTACAATTCAACCAATTTGTATCTTGCCTGGTATATCTCCTTTCTCTGTGCTAGTGTAGCATGTATAATTTTTTTGTTCAAGCAATGTTCTTATGACATTGTGAAGCTCTATTAGAGGTTAGATAATTTGTAATATGAATTGCAGTTCATTGTGTACCGTCTCCCAGGCTTTTTGGATGTTATTGCACATATAACATGGTGCTTTGACCATATAAATAGGTGGTTAGAAAAGCAGAGCTGCATTTGCCTAGATAACTTTCAAGCAACCTCGCATAGTTTTGCTTGACGAGCCATCCAATCATCTGGTAAGTTCTACTCATATTTTTCCATTTTATGACTTTGATTACTTTTCCAGTTAGCTTGTTATTGTTCTTGTCTCTACATTAAAAATATAGTAGAACCAATTAGTGTTCACAGCTGCTGGTAGCCCTTGTCATCATACATCTAGCAAATAATGGAACAAAAACCAATCTAACTGTTCCAATGTGGAAAATATTCGGAATAGAGTAATCTAGCACACCAAATGGTACTGATCTTTGTGCCTATAGGTAGTATTGGGCTTTACATACAAATATGTGGACCCCTTTTTGTTTATAAATTCGGTCTTTAAGTTTTGCTTTAATGACCGGTGACTAAAGAGTTATCTATGTAAAGTGTTATTTTCTTGTCTGATGATTAGTGTTTCTGTTTTTTAGCCTATCCACAACTGTAGGATTTGGATGTAGCTGAGGCACTCGTTCAAGGCCTGGTCTTCTTCCAAGGAGTAATTCTGATGGTGAGATTGATTTTCTTGTCAAAATACTTCAATTTGACCAAAGATGGATCATTTCATAGCTAAGGGCCCTCTTTTCACCTTGATTTGTAGGTTAGTCACGATGAGCATCTAATAGCTAGAAGCTTGGATGAGGTCTGGGTGGTTTCACAAGGCAAGGTGGCACGTCTCCATGGGAATTTCCAGGACCATAGGAATGTGCTCCAGTTTTTGTTGAATCAAGTGAATCTAGTTATTGCCATCAATTAGGAGTGGTTCACTGGGTTCACATTACCTCACAAAACAGAAAATGAGGCTTGGCTACATAAAAAAAGCGAAAAAAGGATGAAGAGAGGATTGTTGCTGATACACAGGATGAACTCACAGTTACACCAGCCCTCATTTGTCATTTATACTTGATAAGGCCTCGTGAAACGATGAGTCTAAGTTTTTGACATCAAGCATGCAGTATCATTTACAACAGCTTAAGAACTGAGTTGGGATTGCAATCCTGGTATAATTTATGATTCTTTGCACATTTTGTTCTAGCAATAGGTTCATTTGTTGTGCCCCTGGATATTTGATACTCTATTGCCGCCACAGTCAGCTTTCCCATGCACACCAAATGATTTAATCATTTGCAAAAGAATATTTTAGCACAGTAAATTATTTAGTAAGAAATCTATTTTGTGAGAAAGCTGTATTAATATATTTTCCTCATTTTCACTCTTTGGCACCGTTTCGGAGAATTAATTATGAAAATATTATCACGGTCAACAAAACTTTATATTCAACACTAAGTATCGAATTGCTTTTACTAACTATAATGCAGGCCTTGCACAGCTTGGTCAAAGATTATAGTTCCTCCTTCTATTCAAATACATGAGAATCACAAAGAATCAATGGTGTTCCACAATCATATTCCTCTGCATTTTCAGCATCGGTTGTATGCTCTCTTCCCAACATTTTTTTTTCTCGTGTCCTAGCTCCTCCGCTTTGATTGTTTTGCAGATGCCATTGTCATCTGTATTGGCAAAATCTCTTGGAAGACCACTTGTGAAATTTATCGAGGTAGGGCTAATGTTGTCAATGTTATGTGTCATTTTTTTACAATTTACAAGAAAGGAAGAAGCATTTAAGTTTATTTGGTGCATTGATCTGTTCTAAATATTCTTCTAGCGATCATTATCTAAATAAGAATAATCTCTCTCAAAATCTAAAAACAGGATTAGTTATGTGGAAGCTATGATATGATTGTGACAAAAGGGGATGCAATTTTTTTTTTTTTTTAAATCATGGTTTTCTTTAGAATCAAGAACCTTCTTTTTGTTGATGATGATCCTTCATAGTATTAAGCAGTCTATTGGGGCGCTCATGGCTCTAAGCTTTCAATGCAAGACAAATTCATGATAGGATCAATGTTCATACACCACCTTCTGTTTGGGTCTTGATCTTTGTTGAGTTAGGAACTATTACCTACAGCTTGCTAGAAATTTTTTAGCCAATATATTCATGCTTATTCGGTTGAGATGGTAACGACATCCTGTCTACCTCTGGGTTTGCATTGTCAATGGTGACCTCTGGGGAAAATCTTGTCAGTTCTTTAAATTCATCATACATCATTTCATTGTATCTGGAATTACCTTCTCATGTGGCATCCTTCCTGAACTCACTTGGGTTCCTTTGGTCTAACTGGAAATCCCGCACTTCAATCAATGTATACCTTGTCTAGATCATCTCCTCCCTCTTTGCTACCGTTGCACGTGAAAAAAAATTTGAAGCAAATTTCGCGTTACATCGTGAAGCTCTATTGGGGGTTAGTTAATATGTAACCTCAATTGTCGTTCACTGTGTATTTGCTCCAAGGCTTTTTGGATGTTATTGCACATATGACATGATGCTTTGACCATGTAAATAGGTGGTTAGATAAGCAGAGTTGCATATGCCAAGATAACTTTCAAGAAACCTCACATAATTTTGCTTGACAAGCCATCCAATCATTTGGTAAGTTTACTCATTTTTCTTTGTTCAGCTAGGTTTTTAATGTTCTTGCACTAATTGAACTTATCGGAATCTAGTCTTTACATTGAATATACAGTAAAACCAATAAGTGATCATAGCTATAGGGGGCCTCTGTCATTATGCTTCTAACTTATAATGGAATAGAGACCAATCTAGTTTTCCCAACTTGCAAAATGTTGGGAATAGAATGGTTCTGCTAGCCCGATCAGTGTTTTTGTATTACAGTAATCTATGATACCAAGTAGTTGCTATGCTTCTGCTTATAGGCAGTGTTGGGCTTTGCGCATAATGAATGTGGACCTTTTTCTTGTTTATCTCTTAGTTTTGCTTTAATGAGCAGTGGCTACTCAAGTGTCATCTTTGTAAATCGTTAGTTTCTTGTCTAGAAATAGATATGATTCTGGGTTTTCCACTATACCCAATTGTAGGATTTGGATGAGGCGCTCATTCAAGGTCTGGTCTTGTTTCTAGGATGGATCATTTCGCAGCTGACAGCCCTCTTTTCGCCTTGATTTGCAGGTTAGTCGCGACGAGCATCTAATACCTGGAAGCGCAGACGAGCTATTGGTGGTTTCTCAAGGCAAGGTGGCGGCTTTCCATGGGAATTTCCAGGATTATAAGAGTTTGGATGTCCTGAGGGTATCTCTGGGGTTATTCTGTTCATCATCTACACTAACAGTGGAGGACAAACATCTCGAAATGAAGTAGAAATTGGTCGAGTTATGCAGCATCTGTGGATTAATTTGTGAAAACTTTATTAGATGGGCTTAAGGCCCATCCGCCCAAGTTGGGCCCGAAAAGCTCGGCCCATGGGAATAGGGCCCGTGGAAAGAAGGGGGTATAAAAGGGAGGAGAGAGAGAGAAAAGCATACCGTTGTTTTTAGAAAAGGAAAAGACGTACGTTCTCCATGCTCTCTCTCTCCCTAAAACAAAAGACAGTAAGCATACAGCTTGATCTTCCTCCCTTTCAAGGCTTCATCGGATCGGATTGCTCAGTTTCTCTTCCTCCATCAACGTCGGTGTTTAATCTGTGGCTAAAAGGTACGCTCGAATCCGTGGTGTGCTTTAGGATCGGTGATGCGTGATGTTTTTCCCGGGTTTCGTCTTCCGCTTGATTTAGGGGTTCGATTCGGTGTCGAATTCAGTTTTCGGGGATCCGTTATTCCCAACATTGGCATCAGAGCCCTGTTTCACGTTTTTCCCGATCAATTCGATGTTTTTGATTGATTTTTTCGCGAAATCCCTTCGGCCATACGGAACCGGGCCAAAATCCCGACACCCGAGCGCTTTTCGGCCATTTTTCCGAGTTTTCGTAAATCAAAATAAAATTGTGATTGCATAGGAAGAAGCGCGACGTCGAGACGAGTCCGGCGATGTGTCGACCGCCGCCGGGAACCGCCGCACGACGCGCCCACACGCGCGGCCGGAAGGCATCGCGTGGGCACGACGCGCCCGGCCCGGCATTGGCCGGCGCGTGCACGCCGCCCGACGGCGCGGCCGGCACGCGCCGGTCCGCGGACCGACGCGTGACGTCACGTGATGACGTCACCGTGACGTCATCCAACGGTCGGTAACCGTTCGGATGACATCAGCGATGACGTCATCACCGACGTCGTTTGCCGGACGGTCACCGGCCGGCGACCCGACCCACCGGAGACCAAGGCACGTGGCGGCACGTGCCGATGACGTCTGCGTGACGTCATCCCCGCACGCGCGCGGCACGTGCGTCAGTCCGCGCGAGCGGTCTGACCGGTCCGATGACCGACGGCCGACGACCATTGACCGTGACCGTTGACTGTTGACCGAGGACCGTTGACTTTGACCGTTGACCCAAAAAAAAAAAAAAGGAAAAGAATGTGTTTCTTTTTCAATTAAGTCTATGTGGATTATAATGTGATCCCTTATTTGTTCTGCATTTGTTGCAGGAACTATGCCTCCCCTAAGGTTGCGCACACCTATTCGCGCGATTACCGATGAACAAAAGGATAGGTCATCGAGTTGATAGCCGAGCTGCGATTGATCATCGATGGGAAAGGGGTGACTTAATTGATCATGTCCTTGAAGTCAACAGGAAAATTCAACAGGTCATATGGAATGGTCGTCCTATGTCACGATCGAGAGATGGTGCGATTTTTCATAACCACTCTTCCACCGAATGACAAGATGTGTTGAATCGCATATGGGATGTCAACGGAGCCGCTTCCTATAAGAAAATAGTGATGGATTTTGTAAACGAATATTACTGTATTGTTTCAAGGGAAAAGATCAAGAAATTGAACAAAAGAGGATCTTTCCTAGTTCGTGTGCTGATTTTGTGTTAGTTGTATTGGCTATTATATGTTAAGTGTGCTTTATGGACATATTATGTATTGATTACTACCTAATTGTGTTAATTGAAAGCGTTATTTTTTTTAATTGTATGTCAATTATCTGCTGCTTTTGTTATTCGGGTTGTGGGTAATTAGTTGTGGGTAGTTTTAGAAGTTTTTGTAGCTTCATAGAATTAATTTTGCATATGACAATCATATTAATGATAGTTTTAAGATAGGATTTTTTGGAGGATGATTGGAAATATAGTGACCTTTTGATTCTGAAACCTTACTTGAAATTATTGATTAATATGATGGGTCTATGCAAATAGGGATGCATAAATGATATGCATTAATTATTCGTGCATATATGTCTGATGTGTTCAGAATGATGGTTCAGCAACTAAGAATGTAATTCTTTGATATGAATGGCAATAATTGTGAAATATTGAATATGAAGATTCAATATGTGCAGGAAAAGCAAGAAGCACTAGAAGCTCTTGACCACTTTATGGAAGATATTGAGGGTGTCGTGCACCACCTTAAGCTAGTAGAGGACCGCCTAACGGTATTTGAGCCGTAAATAGACATTTGCTATCTTTGGTTCTAGCTCGAAAGGGCTTTGTGCTTTAAGCACAAGCGTATTGATTCGTTCAATATGTGGGAATGCAAAGGATCAAGTCCTTATTGCAAGAAATCAAGAGTTAACCAACACAAGAGAGGAAAACATCCTCAAGTGAAGAAAATGTCAAGAGTGATGTGTTACAATTGTGACAAGAGAAGTCACTATGCTCACGACTGTCGTGAGCCAAAGAAGCTATACACCTCTTGTACATTTGAGAACTTTGCTTATGTGTTAAGTTCTGCATTATAGGCTGAATCCAATCCTTTGTGGAATGTAGATTCATGAGCGACAGATCATGTAGCAAAGGATAGAGGATCATTCGTGGAATTCCGACGATACCAATTGGAACTAAGTGGATCTATATTGGAAACAACTCTAGAGCTGATGTAAAGGAATTGGCACCTGCCAATTGAACATGCATGGTGGACGCATCTTGATGTTCTATATGCTTTGGAGATTCGTCGAAATTTAAGTGTTTGTCTTAGTATTGGTTAAGCTTGGTTTTGGTATGAACTTCCATAATAAATGTATAGATTTGTGTTTAGATACAAACTACTATGGTTGTGGTCATTTTCTAGATGGTTTTATTGTACTAAATGTTGACTATGGTGATGTCAATATGTTATTCCCTTGTTTCACGTCTTTTATCTTATATGATAATGATGTGAATATGATGGCATGCTTGACTTGATCATATGGGCCAACAACATATGAAGGGACTAGCCAAAAAGGGCTTTTTGGGCAATATTGAAAAAGTTGATTTGTCCATATGTGAGCATTGCCTAGTAGGGAAAATGACAAGGAGACCATTTGGAAAAGGTAAAAGAGCTGAATTCCTCTGCATTTAATCTATACTGATGTATGTGGTTCAATGAATGTGAGAGGAAGGCAAGGGGCTGTTTGTTTCATCACTTTTATAGATGATTCTACTTGATTCGGATATGTCTATTTGATTTCTCATAAATCTGAAGCATAAGTTGTTTTAGAAGGTTTATGAACCTGGTAGAAAATCAATTAGACGGGAAAATAAAGGTATTTAGATCCGATCGAGGTTAAGAATATTTATCGATAAGTTCAGAAAATTATGTGATGAAAAAGAAATATAAAGATAGTTGTCTATTCCATATACTCCTCAACAAAATGGTGTTGCGAAAGAAGAAACAGAACCCTCTTTGGAATGGTTAAGTCCAAGATGGCGCATGCTAACTTACCTATCACTTTTTGGAGTGATGTGTTGTTAGCTTGCTGCCTATATACTTAACCGGGTGCCTTCCAAATCGGTTATTTCCACTTCATATGAGTTATGGACAGTTAGAACACCGGACTTAAGTTTTTCTTAAGCCATGGGGTTGTGCTGACTATGCTCATGAGTCCTCTCACAAGTTTTGGGAAATTGGGTCCCAAAGAAAATAAGAGTATTTTCATGAGATACTGCGAACACTAAAAAAGGTATGTGTTCATAGGTGAGCAGGAAAGTGAGAGTATAACTGAATTTGAATTACGGGATGTCACATCCTTAATGGATGAATTTTCTAAGAGGGGCGAAATAAGGGAAAATAACTCCCTATTTGAAACCTTGGATCAAGATAATGATGTTAGTGGAGTTCGTTCAAGTGGGAGTAATATGAGATGTAATGAATTGAATTCAACTCATTCTCAATTGCAACCACCTGATGTGACGACATCATCGTTACCTAATCCAAGTGGGAGCATGATGGGGAATGATGTGTTAAGTGTACAATCTCCCATACGGTGAACAAGTCGCCAAAGTATTCCCCGTCGATGTTTTGACATTGAAAGGGAAACTTTTATGGTTGCTCCACAAGATAAGGATGAGCCAAGAAATATTAATGAGGCTCTGAACTGCCCTAATAAGGAAAAATAGATTCATGCAATGAAAGAGGAAATGGAGTCAATGAAATCAAACCAAGTTTGAGAACTGGTTGATCTTCCAAAAAGGACGCAGAGCTATAGGAACAAGTAGGTTTTCTAAATAAAGCGAAAGGCTGATGGCTCAATAAAAAGGCATAAGGCTCGCCTTGTGGCGAATGAGTATAATCAACATGAAGAAATTGATTATGAAAATACATTTTCTCCTGTAGTGAGATTTACCTTGATTCGCATTATTCTGGCAATAGTGATTAGTATGGATCTTGAGTTACATCAAATGGATGTAAAGACTGCTTTCCTCAATGGAGAATTAGAGGAAGGAACATATATGGAACTACCTGCTGGTTTCATAGTGAAAGGCCAAGAAGAAAAGGTATGTTGACTTTGGGGGTCGATATATGGCCTTAAGCAGTCATCGAAACAAAGGTATATACATTTTCATAATGCCATAGTGGCATATGATTTTACAATGATTGACGAGGATCATTGTGTATATATCAATAGATCCAATGATCAATTTGTGATCATATCATTATACGTTGATGATATACTAATTGCCGGAAGCAATATGGAGTTGGTTAATACTATCAAGAGATAGTTGTCTTCTAACTTTGAGATGAAGGATATGGGTGAGGCTGCATACATTGTTGGAGTTAAGACTTCAAGAGATCGTTTTGAAGAGATCGTTGTCTCTTTCGCAAGAAACCTATATAAATAAGGTTCTTGAACAATTTAGTATGCAAGACTGTAAACCCATAGACACTCCTATTGCAAAAGGTGAAGGATTGAGCCATAGTCTGTGTCCAAGGACTCCACAAGAGAAGGAACAAATGAAACATGTTCCTTATGCTAGTGCTGTTGGGAGCTTGATGTATGCTATGATGTGTACAACACCCAACATATGCTTTGCAGTCGGAATGGTGACCAGATACCTATCCAATCTAGGTCAAGCACATTGGAAAGCCGTTAAGAGAATACTGAGGTATCTAAAGGGGACTGCTGATTATACGATGAGTTATTAAAGAAAAGGATCTGCAACTCAAAGGCTATTATGATACTGATTGGGGAGGAGATTTAGATAAAAGAAAATCTATCTCTGGGTTTGTTTTCTTACCGAATAATGGCACCATAT
Source organism: Eucalyptus cladocalyx (assembly GCA_017140615.1). Classification (NCBI taxonomy): domain Eukaryota; kingdom Viridiplantae; phylum Streptophyta; class Magnoliopsida; order Myrtales; family Myrtaceae; genus Eucalyptus; species Eucalyptus cladocalyx. The sequence goes on along the minus strand of CM029517.1, from coordinate 12,321,626 downwards.
GTTGAAGCAGTAAGAAACAAAAGTGTATAGCCTTGTCCATGATGTAAGTTGAGTTCGTGGCATTATCGGCAGTGTAAGAGAGTGTTTGGCTTAAGAGATTTTTGGATCATTTAGGTGTTATTAGAAGTGCTGCAGATTTATTGTTAGTTAACTGTGGTAGCCAAGCAGCAAAAAGCGTATACCAAAGATCCAAAATATCATGGCAAGACCAAACCTATAGATACCAAGTATAATCTTGTCAAGGATATGGTTGCACGAAAAGATGTGAACTTAGAGTACATACTACGCATGGAATGGTAGCAGATCCTATGACAAAACCAATACCTAGAGATGTGTTTTGTGGTCATATGAAATCTCTAGGATTGCGTAGAGACGATGTCTTGAATATTGTAATTTCCCTAAATGTTCACAATTTGATGAATTTGTGTTTTCATCATTAATGCCTATGAATCTTTGTTTGATCTTTATGCATCTTAATGCTTAATGCATTACTTTAAGTTGAGAAGTATGTCGGACAGATATAAGATTAGCCCACTCACACGGGTAATCACCTCTGTTTACTGTGTGATAAATAGAGATGATACTGTTTTTAAGCTTATTATCTATGTGATAATTGAGAGCTCAAGCTTAAAACACGTATGTCGCCTTAACTGAGTGTTAAGATGAGGACATAATACTTACTATGTCCGAAAGTAAAAATACCCCACATGTTTTACTTTATCTGTCTAAGATGCCAGATGTGAGTTCTGATGAATTTTGTGAATGAGTAGATACGTGAACTCAAGTTAGACATTGGGTATGTCTGAACTATCATCTGTACGGTATTGAAAGGTGTAGACATACGCTCCATGGGAAATGAGTTAATACCGTAATACGTATTTCATACTACATATGCATGAGACGACTAATAAGAGTGGCAAAAGTTTGATCTCAACTTTTATGTCGTGTGAGACTCTTGAGGAAGAGAGTTCCTCAATTTCTTAGTCCCCTCAGGACTCTTACTTATTCTCAAGATTTCTATTTAGTGTTTGCTATCTTAGTGTGTTGCCAATGGTCATGAGATGATTCGATCTAATTGGGCATTTTTAGAAAAGCAAGCTGGACTGAAATTGAGAGTTTGAAAGAAAGAGGAAGATCGATTTTGGAGAATCACATTGTAGTTTTGTATTCACTGGTCGACCAATTATAACTGTCTTTGTGATAATTATAATTGTGAATACAATATATATCATTGTTTAAAAGAGATTAAGGGAGATATAAATGTGATTGATCGATATAGGGTACTGCATACTAAATCTACTCGGAGTGTGATGCCCATTATGAGCTGCTATATATTCCTAACAGATGTATAGCAACGAGCTCTCAAAGTATGCTGGTCGCACGGATTATTCACCAGTATGAATGTTGAAGAGAGGTAAAGAGAATCCTGTTCGGCCCACCATGTGCGAGTGGGAGATGAAAGCTTTATTAGATGGGCTTAAGGCCCGTCCGCCCAAGTTGGGCCCGAAAAGCTCGGCCCATGGGAATAGGGCCCGTGGAAAGAAGGGGGTATAAAAGGGAGGAGAGAGAGAGAAAAACATACCGTTGTTTTTAGAAAATGAAAAGACGTACGTTCTCCACGCTCTCTCTCTCCCTAAAACAAAAGACAGTAAGCATACGGCTTGATCTTCCTCCCTTTCAAGGCTTCATCGGATCGGATTGCTCAGTTTCTCTTCCTCCATCAACGTCAGTGTTTAATCTGTGGCTAAAAGGTACGCTCGAATCCGTGGTGTGCTTTAGGATCGGTGATGCGTGATGTTTTTCCCAGGCTTCATCTTCCGCTTGATTTAGGGGTTCGATTCGGTGTCGAATCCAGTTTTCGGGGATCCGTTATTCCCAACAATTTGATTAAATTGTTCTGGGACCCAACTCTAAACACATCAATATGGATTCAAAATTCTTTAATTCCAATTAAAAGCAAACTAGGTTACGTGGCTTTGATCTGTAGCACTTACAGCTATATTTAAATTTGCATCATGTGATGCGATAGCGACTGATTTGTCAAATAAGCTACGGTCATGGCTTAAACTGAGTAATTCATAGTGAGTATGGAACTTTTAGGGGAACCTCTACGGGGTCTAGTCACTTTTTCTATCCTTCCTTATGAATGGTTAAGGCAAAGATTTTCTCATGGAATTTTGCAAGACCGCCGTGGAAACATGCTTTTCCCATGCGGCATTGACAGTTGAGATTCAAGACAGACTCGTTATGTAGACGCACGAAATAATCCGGTTATGCTTCTGAAAAGAAAATTTTCCACTTGCAGTCTGCCCTATAAAGGTTCTAGTTCCATACCCATAAATCTTTTTATCTTCAAGTTTTTACGTTAATTCACCGGCTTTTAGGTGGAGTTGTTGATGTTGAAAACGGATTCCCCATTCCAATTTGCATACTACAGAGGCAACCAAGTTATTGTTTTGCGAGAAATTAGCTGTGCGAAAATATTTTCCCCATTTTTGTCCTTTAGTATTGTTTAAGAGAATTAATTGTGAAAATGCTTTCGTCATGACAAAAATTTTATACTTTCAACTCTAAGTACAGAATTGCTTTTAGTAAATATAATGAAGGCCTTACCTAGCCAAAAAAAAAAAGAAAGAAAAATCTATAATGAAATTCTGTATAAATAGCCAAATTGGTTAGATAATATCCTTTTAACATGTTCAGGTCAATTTTCAAAATAACAAGCTTCTTATCTTCCAATAAAAGCTACTGTACAGATGTATGAATGGATCGAAAACCCGAGGTTTTGAATATGCGAAATCAGCGGCCAAAATCTAAATGAACCTTGCAGATCAAAAACCATTTACAAACTGATTGCCTGGTCAAAGAATTAAGTTTATCTTTCTTCCATTCAAGTGCTCAATCCATCTCTTGACGACATCTGCAACAATCTCAGATATTAGTTTTCCCGTGCAGGGGGGGAAAGGGGAGGGAGGATCAATCCCCGTTGCTTACTTCAAGGATTTTGCGCCCACTATGAGTTATTCTTATTCCAAGAAGGTCATCATTCTGCACCACTCGAGACCCATTGTTTGGAAGTAGGCGAGCCCATCACTATTGAACTCAAAAAGGTGCCAAAGGTTTATAGCCAATCGCACGTAACAAGGTACACGCACGACCACCACAAATGGCTTCAATCTCGTGACCTCCCATCTGTGGAATATCGGCCCATCACATTAAGTCACCATCATCGGCAATCATATTTATGAGTTAACTTGATTATAAGAGTTATTCAATGAAAAAAAAAATCACCAAAAGGTTCACTAATTTAGTAGGAATGCAAATTGTCAAAGTTCTTGTCTTGTTTGTTCATTTTTGGTTGCTGCCACGTGGGTATGAGTTTATTTTGTTTGTCTGATCACTCTTGCTATTGTTTATTGTGCATGCAAAATAATTTTCATTTAGGACTAGTTGATTGTCCCGTTCCAAATTCATTAATATTTTTATGTTCATCTCATGCCAATTCTTATTCGACAAGTTGAAGATTGTCCGATACTAATGACGGCATGATTGAAATTGTGTTGATGTATGACGGGGACTAGGGGGCTTTCACCTTGTTTTTTAATACATATTTTTTTATTATCTTGACCGAATCATTCTGGAGTGAGCAATATTTTCAACGTTTACACATTAAGCATTATTTGAAGCAAGAAATTCTCAAATAGCACCTAGACAGGAAAAAAGAAAAATCCCTACTTTCTCATGTTTTGTATGATAAAGAAAGCTTATTTACGTATAAGGATGAGAGGAAGAACTACAAATTTCCACTAATTAGTCTCTTCAACTAATTTACTCTCAAAATTTATTTTGTGTCATCGCATCATAAACATTCACAACATGGATCAATTTGTCCAAAATTCTCCTGGATGGAGCTTTTTATAGATTAGAATGTATGGAAGGATAGGAGGATGATAACGACGAGAGAATATCTGAACAAAGTATTATATCTCCAACACAAACAAAGTAGGGACTAAAAAAAATGTGCAGTCAATCGGGGGAACATACAATCCATCCAAGCCTAGTCAAAACATAAAAAGATAACCCAAGGCTTTCTAGATGCTGAAATCCAGTGGTGAAATTATTTCTAAAACAGAACTTTCAATTTGTTTTTTAGATTTTTTGGCTCCATCTTTTTTGAAATTGAAAATCCATTTGACATCCGCGGACATATGTAATGTTTTATTTCCTAAAGTGACATATCCATTGATATACGTAAAAAAATTATAAATAGTTGGTTACGCAAGTCATGTAACCAAAATTCTACTTATCCGTGACTACAACACCACTAATATCGGTAGTTGCAAGTAACTAACTAATCATATCTAGAGGTATCAAAGAAAATCTGCGAACCTGCATAATCGGCTTGGCAGAGAGTTATTAATGGTCGGAGGAGCTTTTAGGTTCCAAAATTTCAAAACCATGAATACATACTAAATTCTAAAGTTTGAGGTCTTTTATCGCGTGCCCATCCTATACCTTATACCATGTGCCTTGTACAATATTTACATAAGTATATATATGTATAAGGGTGACAATTCATATGCATGAGTTGTCTTTCTGTCGTGTCAACTTCAGGGTATACTAATAACTAGGCTAACCCAAACATGAACCCTTCACTAACTATTACAAAAGCTTGGCCAGAGCATGACACGCTCAACCCATTCAATTCAAATGGGTTAAATTGGGTCACTTTACATTGAAATACGACACAGCCACCAAATAGCATCTTTGAGATGAAATTTTAACTTTTAAAATTCCTCTATCATGTTTGAGTCATGTTGTCTTATCATGTCGTGTTGGAAATTGTTTCCTTTATGTAGGCACTAAAGAATTTATCCTTTTCTTTCTTTAAATATGTGAATGATAGAAGGAAGCATATTAATATTGCATCTTACTTTCATGTTATTGTCTTAGGATTGTGTAACAATTCGATTGAGAGCGTACCTTATTATTATGAATTTACTTGTACTTCTGTTGGATGTTGAATGCATTAGTAATCAGAATAACGATATTTTCAATTAAAAAAATACTGAATAAAATGCAGGATAGTCCAAGGTAGCTTGCTAGAAAGTGGGTTCCCTCCCTTCCTTTTTAGTATTCGGCATCATTTGAGAAAATATTTATTTAGGTACGTTGTTTTGTAAAATGTATCTTTTATAGATATATTGCTATTCCATTGTATAGATGTCACCAAAGTCTTTTCAATATCCTGGAATGAATGAATGAACGATTCCGAAAGCATGGATAATATATGGTCACTAGCATAAATAGTTGGAAGGAACCCTCATAATTCTTGGATGGGAGGAACATATGCCAGTTGACCGAAGCAACGAATAATTCTTGGATAGGAGGAATCCTCATCAATTACTTCCCAAAGTTCTACACGAAAATTTGATGCATGAGCCGATAGAAGAGGGCATCCACATTATACTTGAAGAGGTTTTGAGCTCGCTTTAGAAAGATTTGATCAAACAGAGATGTATAAATTTGAATTTTGACACTCATTGTTTGTCGTACAGTAACACAAGGGGAGAATTGTCCAAAAAGTCCTAAACCTATTGCACTTTTGCCAATTCAGTCCTAAACCTTTTAATTTTGCCAATTGAGTCCTAAACCTTTTCACTTTTTGCCAATTAAGTCTATCCGGCTAATTTTGGCTGGAAAATGCTGACGTGGACGCCGGCGATGCCACGTAGGACTGCCAATGCTGATGTGGACAATTTTAAAGAATATTTTAATATTTTTGAATTTTTTTTGAATTTTTTTATTTTTATATTTTCTGTTTTCCCCTTTTTTTTTTTCTTTTTTTTTTTCTCTTTGGCTTTTTCCTTGGCTTTTTCCGGTGGCCGGCCACCGGCCATGGCCGGGCGAGGAGGAGCACCGGCAAGGGTCGCCTGGGCGAGGCCGACCCTCCCCCAGGCGAGGGTGGCCTCGCCGGGTGTCGGCCGAGCGACGGCGACGCCGGGCGAGGGGAGCCCTTGCCGGGGCTCGCCCTCGCCCAGGCGAGCGTCGGCCTCACCCGGACCGGATGCGGCGAGGCCGACCCTCGCCCGGCCAAGCGGGCGTCGGCTTGTGGCTAGGGCGAGGTCGACGCTCGCGCTCGGGCGGGCGAGCCTCGCCGGATCTGGCGAGGCCGGCCTCGACGGGCGGGGTAGCCTTGCTCGGCGTCGCCGGCGCTCGGGCGACGCTCGGTGAGGCCACCCTCGCACAGGGGAGGGTCGGCCTCGCCCGGCGACCCTCACCGGTGCTCCTCTTCGCCGGCTAGGCGTGGCCAGTGGCCGGCCGTCGCCTGTGGCCGGTGGCCGGCCAAGGAAAAAGCCAAAGGAAAAAGCAAAAAAAAAAAAAAAAAAAAAAAAAAGGGGGGAAATCAGAAAATAAAAAAATTCAAAAAATTCAAAAAAATTCAAAAAAATTCGAAAATTCGAAAATATTAAAATATTATTAAAAATTGTCCATGTCAGCACGGAGTCCTACGTGGCACTGCCGGCGTCCACGTCAGCATTTTCCGGCCAAAATTAGCCGAATGGACTTAATCGGCAAAAAGTGAAAAGGTTTAGGACTCAATTGGCAAAATTAAAAGGTTTAGGACTGAATTGGTAAAAGTGCAATAGGTTTATAACTTTTTGGACAATTCTCCCTAATACAAGCGTACTCCATTCATCAATTTGATACTTTGGCTCTGGTTCCTCTTTATTAAAGGTGGCCGCAATTCTGGTCTTGGAATTCTTACAAAACCATGGATCGTCATTTCGGTAATGTGGGGAGTCATAAAGCAATATCCTCGGCCCTTCAGTTCCTTCTAAAACGACTTCGAGGCGGTGAAATTTATGTATCTTTCTCCTCCTGATTAAATGCAGTGTGACTGGACATCATGTTTTCACTTGGAGAAGTTCATGCCGGAGGAAATGGTCATTGATAGATGCATTGTGGAGACCTGCAAATCAAATATATCGACCTCGATACAGTGATGGAGAAATCATCATGAAACCATACTCAGTTAAATATCCTGATTTTCTCCTGATGGCGCAGTAAAATACATATTAGAGAATTCAGAGTGAATATTTTGGCAACTATATGTTACATAATCTCGCTCTTTATAATGCGCAATCCATGCTTGTTCGTAGGACTTCTGGAGGACAGATTGTTTCCTATGCCATTATCCTTTCTTGGCATTTACTCTTCAGTTTGCAGCACCTGCTCTTCCCACAATGACGAGCTTCCTTTGGTCAGCTAGTTTAACAAATTACCTGCACTTCGTAATACCCATTAAATTAGAATGGAGTAGAGATGAGAAAAGGCATATACTAACTTAGATAATGCGATTGTGTCCACTAAAGCCAGCACAAGATGTTTGATTCAAGCCTAGCAAAAGTATAAGTTCCAACCATTTACTTTTTTCTGAACAATGAGTCCAATTAAAATAATAAAAACAGACAAACAAAAAGAATAACTAGTAAGAGATTTAAATGGCGCACCTTATGACTCAATCCCTGCACCTGTTCTTGAGTTCATCTTTCAAATAGTCAAACAAATACTTAATGTTTCTCATGTCATCTTGAAGGACAGAACCTTGTAATAGAATAAGGAACATCGCAAGTACTCTCGTTCACTCTGGATAAAGACATCATAGCTGCAAGATAACACTTTATTTTCTTTTAAATTATCATAATCAGATGTTAAGATGAAAATACAAATGAAAAATACAAGTACGAATAAGACATCTTTCAACTAAAAAAACAATGCTAACCAAGCAATACATCTTTTTTCTCGGAATCAGATTATTAAAATGAAAATACAAACACCGTTGCAATCTCTCTAGGAATCCTCTTACTAAATATTCTAAAAGTTAATAAGCAATACACTGAAAGTGATATAGATAGAATTTCCATTAGAAATAATACCTATGAATTGAAGACAGCTCCTCCACTTGCTGAATCCTTTCCATTCAGGATTTAATCAAAGATAAACTCTGAGAATTTTTTTTTAAAAGAGCAGACTCGAAATCCTTTCATACAAATTATACAACATTCACAATGATCAAGTTGAACACATACTGACTGCACGCCCACTAAGGTGGAAACAGCCCATTTACGGTTGAAGGATGCGGTAGCGCATGATTGATGTTTAACACTATGCAAGATCATCTTAGCGTACATCTTACTGATTCTTTAAGGACTTTATCTCACGATTGAGTTTTGATTTTGACTCATGTTTATAGCAGTCTATCCAACTTGCCATTCAACAAAAAGTTACTACAAAATAGAATCCACACAATATCTCTAGAACTTCTCTTAGTCAAAATGCATCTCAACCAGACAGCCTCATACCATATGCGTCAAGTATACAAACTCTGAGACATGCTAGGTGAGTAAGAATTTCAGTCTAGAGGGTTAAAAAGTTGCTAAGGCCCCAGCAATTACGTGGTCCATTGAGTAGGCCAACTGAGTAAATGTTAAAGTCCCCGCTAAAACAAGCAACTACTTCTATTTCTCAGACCCAAATTCAATCTAGAGAGTTAAAAAGTTGCTAAGGGCCCTGCTAATTCGAGCAAGAATTTATATTTCGCAGACCCAATTCCAATCCAGAGGTTTAATATGCCGGCTTGAATAGCAGAAATTGGCAACAATCTTCATAGAGGGAAAAAATGTTCATGGTTGATTACAACCCAGACTCAGCACGGACAAAATTCCTATATATAAGAAATTTTTGAATTAAAAATGTAATGCACACCAAGCAATACTTTTTTTTCTCGGAATGGGATTGTTAGTTGGGTAACTTCAAGATTCAAATCCAAGGTACTCAACAGTTATGTAATTGAGCTTATGCTGCCAGTATCTGTTTAGCAAGATTCAACATTGGACATTCAGTTGTCTACACTGACTTCGGTTCCCTTTTAGACTCATCAAAAGGTTCCCATTTCAGACGTGCAACAGACTCTGAATTTGACTCCAATAAAGCCAGCATCCTCCTCTGTCAATTCTCTGTTTTGAATTTCCATAATCGATTCAAACGCATCGACATTACATTATATATCTCAAAGGGAAATGCGCTAAAGCAAGTGGGATGAAAAAGCATACTCTTACAGCAGAAATAACTCAAAGACTCATACTCACATGCAATACAAGTTAAAATATGGAAATTCGGGAGTGCCAGAAAACTGACAGAAAAACAAAAATCCACCAAACCAGAAACAACGAATTTATCAAGTCAATGCATCTTCTATGAGCATCTTGTTGCTGATGCGGCGAGTCTCACCTACGCAGTATACTCTAGTGGGTCTGGCTTTATAAAGATTCAAGAAAACCGCTCGAGAATAAGCTTGTCTTGGCCGGAGGAGAGCAAGAATGTTGGAACCTATAATTTATCTAGTAGCATTGGGAATAAGTTGACCCAATGGAGATCCGGGGCGCATGGTATGCCGTCAATATGTTCGGGTGGAAAATTTAAGGCTGGGTGCAAAATGTTCTTCATAAACGTCCGACCTGAAACTAAGGAAATATGTGGTGAAATTCAAGGAATTTAATACTTGTATTAAATGTTGGCTACGTCGTAGACAGTGAGAGAGTTAGAAAACTCACCGGCATTGAACCCTAGGGTTGTTTAGCACTCTATGAGGAGGGCTTTTTCCTCCTGTGCTAGAGGTAGGGGGGCCTCCTAAACTGTAGACCAAGATTGAGAGTAAGAAGATGGCTTGAAGGACCTCAAACGTGACGATGAGGACCAACACGTGCAGAGCGTGATAATTGGGGTCGGAAGCCTGAGCTGACCATTTGATCGTCTTGAAAAACAACTCAAAACGAGGAAGAGATAGTAACCGACAAAACCGTTTGAATAGTTGTTAGGTTGATGGTTGGGCTGTCTCCAAGAAATCAATGCCAGCTTAAAAACCTTGTGCTTCCCAACGAGCTTTGTAATGTTCTTCAGACCCATCCAACTTCTGCTTGATTTTGTAAATCCTCTACGACAAACATCATCTTTAGAGGGACCATGAGGCATGACCGCATGAGTCCCATGTTTCAATTTAAGTGCTTGATGCATGTATCGCCCGCACGAAGACAAAGTCGCCATTGGGTTGGGAGACTGGTGGAGACGAGTAAGAAATTTTGCTTCGAAGGCAGTTGGATTGATAGATGGACTAGGAAAAGATTCATTTAATAGAGCAAACGATTATTTTTCAACAAGTTTTGATAGTCAACATGACTCTTTTTAAATACTCATTCAACATTCGTCACATGCATCACTTGATATATTAATCTATTGATCACATTCTAGAATGTCCGACGCGTGACTCTAATTATTTTCAGTTGATACAAGCCAAACATGGCCCTGTCTCCCCTCATTGTGCGATAATTGATAATCTGATGAGGTATTCCAAAGTTTAGTTTGATAGAGGAGCGATGTGTTTCAAAGACAAAATCTATCGCAATTAAGTCAAATATTTAACTATTTTCATCATATGTTGACTATGCTTAATGGCTTCATGATAAGTGTAAATCACCATTAAAAAATCATACATGTAGCCGGTAGACATATGAATAGCTTTCTTGTCAATCGCAGGAGCGCGGAAAATTCTTCTAATTTTTCAGTTAATAATGTTCGTGTGGGTCAATCATCCACTATGTTTGCCAAAGAGTGACCCTTATTAACTCTCCAAGAGCCTCGGCTATTCATTTTGAGTTGGACCATCAATATCTTCACAATACGCAGATTTAAAATATGGAACTTTGAGCAATGAAAACTTTTCACACGATTAGCCACCTTAAACAGCTCTAAGCTCACAATACGCAGAGATAGCCACGGTTTAAGACAAACCCTCCACCGGCCGAATACACAAGCGAAACTCAAACTTTGATCTCCACAGGAGCAACGTCAGGCGTGTCTCAAGGGCCAAGGCCCGGGGCCAATAGACATTGGCAACGAATTCTAGTACTTTCATCGCAAGAGATGTATTTTTCGTGAAGAAAATACTTTGTGACAAAACTGTAAAAGATAGACGCTCAATGGCGACGAATTATGTTCCGTGGCTAAAGGGCCAACCGCTTGCAATGAAAATTTCGTTGGCTATGGTCGCTTTGCAATGCGAAATGTCATGGCTAATCATATTGAGGCACGAAAAAGTTCGTGGCCAATGCCTCAAATTCAGCAATAATTAAGTCAGCTTTACCAATGAAATTTTCTTAGCTAAAAATTTGCGATGATAAAACATTACGTAGCTAGAAGTTCATATGTGAATATATTTGTAGCTTTTCGCCACGATAATTACGTCGCTAATAGTATGATTTTTTGTGTCATGTTTTTGTGGCTAAAAGGTTGTGGATTTGCTTACTAAAAGTCCCTTGCAAATTTTGATTTTATATTCTAGGTTCCATTTGCAAATCTTGATATTTTTAATTCAAACATTACATCCATAATGTAGCAATACATCACATAGTGATCCAACTTCCTCAATGATAAAAATAGGAAGAAAGCCAAGATCATATTAACGCATAAAGGGGTCCAACCTCCTCGATTATCAGCCAAAAGAATCAACCTGTGATCGATTCTTCCTGAACATCCTATGAGGCTATGACGCTTGCCCTCGGTATCTGGTGTTGAACCCGAAATCGTCTTCGTACGCTTCATCGACGTCTTTTCCCAGTCATACAATTAGAGCTACAAAAAAAAAAAAAAAAAAGAGAGTAAAAATTGAATACCGCACTAAAAGAATAGATTAAGAATATTATACTTACATAATTCGACCTTGCACTTGCTATCGACATGTAGATTTTACCAAAGTATTACGGAGGCAATAAGAATTCTACATCTTTTCAAATCGATTGAATCTATCTCAGTATTGTGTTGATCTTGAAATAACTTGAGCCGGTTGGATTGTATTGCCCTTTGGGAACCAGATCATCTTCTCTGGCTCCTCTTTCTCTCTGCAACTTTGACCTTCATGGTCGTATTTGTTGCTCTAGTCATCCACTTAGCATTTGATCCTTCCACGAGATTTTGGCCCCCCATGCATAAGGAGCTACCGCGGAGGCATATGTTAACATGAGTTCGCTAGCTACAGAATCCTCTGCAACTGGTACCATGTCATGATGGAGTCTGACATAATTTTGATACTTCAGATATAGATGTCCAGCTTCAAATTCATTATATAGTTTAAATTCAAGTCGCGAATCATTCGTCTACGTGCTCCCGATAGTTCATGATTTTGAATTTTACCTGACTAACAATAATTAGCATGTATACATTGCATATTAACAAGGAATAACACTAGTACAGTTCGAGTAATAATATAGGAAAGATTTGGCATCCATATGAATCATGCGCTCACTCAAAATAAGTGGGTTTGATTGTTCTCAAAATTCTAAGTCGTAGTTAATTTTGATTACGTCTTGCAAAACAAATTTCATGTCATGGTCTCCCCACTCGAAATAGAGAATGAATTTTGATTTAAAAAAGGAAGATCATGCAAGAGAATCGAATTTCACTTCAAGAAAGCAAGACCATCAAGATCGGGCAAGACATATGCACTCAAAGAAGACAATCGACTTTTGCTTTTAGAAAGCAAGACCGTGCAACGCATCTCCACTAAAAGATTGAGAGAATCAAATTTTGCTTTTAGAAAGCAAAGATCGTGCAAAAAACGTAAGACTCTAACTTGACGTAATATGATCTCTCTCTCTCTCTCTCTCAAAAGTTTGCAAGTTAATAAAACCCCTCGAGTGGTATATACACAAGCATCACGTGTTCCGCTTGTGCATGTTTAGATTCTCGACTCTTGTCGATTCTTATAACTCACAATATCTAAAACATGAATGATATGGTATTTGAAATAGTGTGGGCTAAATTTATGACAAATTTTAGCCTTCAAAAATCTCGCCACGACATTCAATTAGTTGGTGATTTGTGACTCGTTTAATAATTATAGAGTAAAATAAAAAGCAACTTGCTTATGGATTAGTTGGTGGGGACTGACCCTTTTTCTTGTTTAGCCAAAAGCACATGTTTCTATTTTCCTCATTGAGAAGACAAAGATAGGCGTTTTTAATGACTTGAAGATCTACAACAGAAAATAAGATGCCATCGTTGGGTGCATCCTCAATATCTTAGGTTTCAAATTGTTCATTTTAGTCGGTGCAAGTTGCATGAAGATGCTTATTTGCCAATATTAATAAATGCAGTTAGCTTCATTCACTGTAGATAAGAAAAAGGGTTAGCAGACCAACTAATCCATTAACCAAGTTGCTTTAATTTACTTTATGAAAATGGTAAATGAGTCACAAATCATCAACTTACAATTTATAATCTAGGAAAAATGACACAAATTATACTTTACACGTTACAGTAATGAACAAAAAAATCATGTTCAAAGGACCAAACTTCACCTATTAAGTGATTTCGAGTTATCAACTACCATCTTAACAACCTTCAGCAGTCATTTCCACCCATCTTGCTGCGAATTTTTAGCAATGTAACTATCATAAAAGCATACACGGATCGTGTATTCACCAATAAAGCAGAAAAACAAAGACATTGGAATCATAAAGATACTAAGAACATACTGATGCTAAAACAGCCCACCAAACAGTCATGAGTGACAATACTTTTGACGAAAATATGCGTGCAATCTAAGTTGCATGCGAAGACTCCGTTTTGGACGGCCGAAAGTCAAGGTCCAACAACCAAAGATTTTGACTTGAAGATAAAGGAGAGCAATTGACGAATGAAGCACTTGTGGACAAATGTTTTTTTTTTTTTTTGATTTGTCTAACCTTTGATGTGCATCCTTAAAAGTCTTGGAGTTTCTTTAGTATTTTTGGTAGATGAACGTCTTGGTCTTTATTTAATATTTTTGGTAGTTGAATATTAGGTCTTCCTAGACTTCATAGTTGTCTCTCTCATTAGCTTATTTTTCACTTGCTTCATCATAACACCTTTGTTGTTCTCAACACTGACTGATTTCACCATGGCCATCGGAGAGATAGTTTTGGGTTCCTTCTTGGCTTCCTTTTTTCAGGTCCTATTTGACAAGTTGACTTCTCTAGCATTGGGCTATGCTCAGCAGGAAGGAATCAGCATTGCCCTGCTTGAGGAGTGGAAGGAGATGCTGGTCACAATCGATGCCAGTGCTGGCTGATGCAGAAGAAAGGCAACTCGATGGTAACCATCTAGTGAAGCTGTGGCTGGATGATGTTAGGGACTTGATTTATGACATGGAAGACTTGCTCGATGAGTTTGCAATCAAAGTTGTTCAGTTAAGTCGGAGGTAGAATCTGGCACAAGCATAGGCTGGGTGAAATGGAAGTTCTCTTGCTCTGGCCAACATAAATCCTCTATGTCGAATCTGATCCCACGCTCACTTGTGTCTGAAACCAAGGTCCAGGAGATCAAGGGCAGGTTGGAAACAATTGTCACCGGAAAGGCTCGTCTAAGCTTAAAAGAGAATGTTGCGGACAGATCTAACTACACCAACAAAAGGGATCCCACCTCTTCTCTACCGGAGCCTCGGTTTTTTGGTAGGGAGAAGGAAGAAGCACAGGTACTCGAACTATTGATCAATGAGGTTGAAAATTCTGATGCCACACTAAACATAGTCCCCATAGTTGGGATGGGCGGTGTTGGAAAGACAGCCTTGGCTCAATGATTGTATAATGATTCCAGAGTGAAAAGCTACTTCAAGAGGAGAGCTTGGGTTTGTGTGTCGGATATTTTTGATGTTCTTGACATAACAAAGACTATATTGCGGTCATTAACCGGGTTGTCCTGTGAGGGTGAAGATCTTGATGGGCTTCAAGTTAAGTTGAAAGATAGTTTATCTGGAAAGAAGTTTCTTGTGGTTTTAGATGATGTCTAGAATGAGAATTATGGAAAATGGACTGACCTCTTAAAGCCATTTGAAGCAGGGGCCAAGGTAAGCAAGATTATCATCACAACTCGCAACCTTCCTGTTGCTTCCATAAGAGGAGCTTCGCCATATCCTTTGGAGGAGTTGTCCCTTGATAATTGTACAAGCTTATTAGCCTTTCATGCTCTTGGAGTGACAAATTTTAAGAGCCACCCATATCTTGAAGCAATAGGCAAGGAGTTAGCTGAAAAATGTAAAGGCTTACCTTTGGCAGCAAAGATGTTGGGTGGTGCCCTATGTAATGAAAGGAATACTGATAAATGGAAAGCCATCTTAAATAATAGAATATGGATCTTCCAAAAGGAAAAAAGATGAGGTTCTCCCAGTTTTGAAATTGAGCTATGTCCATCTTCCTTCTTACTTGAAGAGATGTTTTGCTTATTGTGTAGTGTTTCCCAAGGATTATGAAATTGAGAAGGATGAGTTGGTACTCTTATGGATAGCGGAGGGCTTTTTGGATGGACAAAAATCAAATGATGATATCTTGAGATTGGGATGGGATCACTTCGATGAGTTAGTATCTAGATCATTTCTTCAACAATCAAGAGTCAACGCATCTAAGTTTTCAATGCATGATCTTCTTAATGATTTAGCAAAGTCAATTGTAGGTGGACATGCTTTAGCTCAAGGGAGTCTTTGTTGGCAGCTGATGAAGATGACGCATCTCTTGAAAAAGCTCGGTATGCATCATTCATCTCGACGCTTGTTTGTTACATCAAAAAGCTTGAGAGCATACAAACGCATGAAGGTAATAAGAAGTTTAATGTTACTACATGATAGATTTAGTTGGAAAGACAAATTCCACATTTCCAATAAAGTGTTACAAGACTTGTTGATAAAATTGAAATACTTGAGGGTGTTCTCATTATGTCATTGTTCCATCATAGAGGTACCGAATTGTGTTAGTGATTTAAAACACCTTCGATATCTCAATTTCTCATACACGGATATTGAAAGGCTACCGGAGTCAATTGTTGCCCTATGCAAATTACAAGCTTTGATCTTAAGAGGTTGCCACAAGTTTTCTATGTTGCCTCTAGGGATCACAAAAATGATCAACTTATAGTTTCTTGACATTAGAGATACAAAAAGTTTAAAAGAGATGCCATTGGGTATTAGTAATTTGAAGAATCTTACTATCTTATCCAAGTTTATAGTAGGACAAGAGAAAGGATCTAGGATAAAGGAGTTAAAGAACTTATCACATCTTTAATGAGAATTGTTCATATTAGAATTGCAAAAGGTGGAAGAAGTTAGAGATGCAGTTGATGCTAATTTGATTGAAAAGCGAGGCCATTAACAAATTGTTCTTGCATTGGGGTGACAATTTTGGAAACATTCGGAATGATGAGCATGAAGCATTGGTGCTTCACTCTCTACGACCTCACACTAATCTTGAAATTCTCACTATCTCCGATTATGGTGGTGCATTATTCCCAAGATGGTTAGATGATCCATCCTATTCTAAAATGGTGTCTTTGTGCTTGCGTGGATTGTCCTAATGTTACATTGTTGCCATCACTTGGACAGCTACCTTACTTAGAGAATTATCTCTTGAAGGTTTAAATGCAATAAGCACAATAAGCTCTGAATTTTATGGAGGTAAAAGGCCTTTTCCATCCTTAACATCCTTTGAAGTTTGAAGAGATGTGGGAATGGAAGGATTGGTATGCTAAGGGCTAGGAGAAGAAGTCCCATTCTCTTGTCTTCAACATCTTGTTGTCCGGAGTTGTCTTTCATTGGTTGGGACATTGCCTCGTCAACTTGATCATCTCACAAAGCTTGAAATTCATTCATGTCCACATTTGAATAACTTAACCAATGTGGTTTGTGTTCCATCTCTCCGTGAGTTATACCTTGAGGATTGTAATGAGGAGATCTTGAAGAGTTTTGCAAACCTAATTTCTTTAACTATTCTCAAAATTAGGAATCTTGCAAAGCTTGTTTGCTTTGATCATGGGTATATGAGCTACTTGATCAAGTTAAAAGAGCTTCATATAGGACAATGTGACAAGTTAACACACTTGTGGCAAGATGGAAATGAAACACAAAATCTTATTTGCCTTCAGAGTTTAGTCATCGATGGTTGTCTCCAATTAACATCTTTTGTGGTTGGAGAAGGAGAAATAGAACTACTTTACAACCTTGAAAGGATGGAATTGAGGCATTGCAAGAGTTTAGAAAAGCTTCCAAGCAAGATGCACACACTTAGACATTTGAGCATTGGGAATTGTCCTAAACTTGTAGGATTACCCATTCCTCTAGATGATCCCAGCAGTAATAACTCAATATCTCAGACTTGAATATTTGAAATTAGATGAATGTGATTCTCTAACATCATTTCCCTTTGCCAAGGGTAAATTCCTGCTTTGAAGACACTTTATATTGGCGGTGCAATGGAGTGGAGTATTTGGAAGAGATCACCATAGAATCACTAAATACTTTGGGTATTGCTAGCTGCAAGAATTTGGGAAGACTACCACAGTGTCATTCACATGCTCTCTCATCTTACTCATTTGGAAATATTTAATTGTCCAACTTTGGAGATAGAGGACTTCCCTCCCATTCCCATCACCCTATCACTTTTATCTCTTATTGAATGTCTGAAGATAAAGTCTCTACCAAATCAATGGCATCATCTTACATTCCTCCAGGACTATACATTAGTGCGATTGTAAAAATATCAAATGCTTCCCCGAAGGAGGTTTGCCTCCCAATTTGCAGCGGCTTATAGTTTTGGGGTGCGAGAATCTAAAGCAACCAATGAGACAATGGGGCTTATATGTGCTCACATCCCTAGCGGCTTTGTCAATTGACGGAAGAAGCATGGGAGAGGAGGGAGAGAAGGTGTGGTTTCCTTCAGAGGATGAGGATGCGTGGAGTCTTCTCTTTCCTTCCTCTCTAAAGTATCTTTCCATTTACAATATGAGGAAATGGAAAGACTATCAAGTGGTTTTCACAGCCATCTCTCATCTCTCAAATGGTTGAGCTTTATAATTTGCCCAAAGTTGAGGTACTTACCAATGGATGGTCTTCCTCCCTCCCTCCAAGTATTAGGGATACAAGAGTGTGAGATTCTAAAACATCAATGCTCAAAATTCACTGGCCAGTATTGGCCACTAATCCAAGAGATCCCTCTCATCGACATTGATCAGGTTCAGATCCAATGAACTATGGTCAATTACATCTAAACCATTGAAGGCTAAAAGATTTGTCTTTGTTGATTACAATCAGGTTTTCTAAGGTTCAGGTATGTTTTTGGTCTTGAAGGCATCAATTTCAATTCCCCTTCCTCCATTCAATGCATGATACAAACTGATTTTTCCATGGAGATGTTTCACAAAAATTTCTAAAACCAACCACTAAGGTCAAAGACTGACATTTGGGTGGGGTGTTCCCATCAGGTTGGATCTACTTGTTTTGAAGATAATATTGTGATCTGTATTGACAAAATCTCTTGGAAGGATGACTCACAAATGCTATTGATTCCTTTGAATTTTCAGGCTGATGCTATCAATGTTATGTGTCAACTATTCTTTGGCAATCTAACCCCCCAATTGGGATTTGAAAGCAAAAGAAAGAAAGAAATTGAAGAAAGTCAATGTTAGAAAAAAAAAAGAAAAAGAAGTGTTTAATTTTATTGGTCACTGATATGTTCTAAATTTTCTTCTAGTAAATTTGATCTATATAAGATTAATTTTCTTCAAAATCTAATATGGAAGCTGTGATATGATTGTGAAGAAAGGGGATGGAATTTTTTTTCTTTTTGTGGCTTTCTTTAGAATCGAGAACCTTCTTTTTGTTGATGATGGTCCTTTGTCGTATTACGCAGAGGAGCTAGATAAAATTTTTGGGTAGGTCATGGCTTAAAGCTTTCAATGGTACTCCAATTCATGACAACATTGATATTCTATCAATCACCTTCTGTTTGGGTGTTGATTTTTGGTGGGCTAGGAACGAAGACTTACAACTTGCTCGAAATTTCAGCTAATATACTAATGCTTGTTTGATTGAGATTATAACAATAGTCTGCCTGCCTCTATGTTTGCAGTCAGCAATGACCTCTGGGCATATTATTAAATTCTTTAAAGTATCAGTTGTTTGCATTTTCTCCAACTTGGAATATAATAATGTCATACATTATGTCATTGTATCTGAAAATACCTTCTTATGTGACATTCTTCCTGCAGGGAGTTCTGAAACAAAAGCTTCTAGCTCACTTTCTTTTGTGTAACTAGAAATCTTGCGCTTCAACCAATATGTAACTTGTCGGGTACATCTCCTCCCCTCTAAAACAGTTGCATATGTAAATTTTTTGTTGAAGTAATTTTCTTAGGACATTGTGAAGCTATATTAGAGGGCAGTTAGTTTGTAATCTGAATTGTGGTTTACTGTCTACTTTATCTAAGGCCATTTGGATATTATTGCACATATAACATGGTGCTTTGATCGTACAATTAGGTGGTTAGTAAAAAGCAAAGTTGCATTTGCCAATGTTACTTTCGAGAAACCTCATCCAATCATCTGGTAAGTTTACTCATTTTTCTCCGCCTTATGATTTCAATTACTTTTTCAGTTAGCTTGCTATTGTTCTTGCACTGAATGAACTTATCGGAACCTGTTCTTTATATTGAAAATGCAGTGCAACCAATTAGTGATCACAGCTACAGGGAGCCTCTGCCCTCTTACATCTAATTTATATGGGAACCGAAACAAATCTAATTGTTCCAACGGGCAAAATATTGGGAACATAACATTTATGCTAGCCTGATTAGTGTTTTTGTACTAGAGTAATCTATAATACCAAGTAGTTTGGGTATCTGTGCCTATTGGCAGTATTGGGCCTTGCACATGATTAATGTGGAAATTTCTTTCTTTATAAATGTGGACTTTAAGTTCTGCTTTAATGACCAATGACTACAAAAGTGTTATCGTTGTAAATTGTAAGTTTCTTGTCTAAGGATAGATAGAGTATGACTTGCTTTTTCACTATCCCCAACTATAGGATTTTGAATGCAGTTGAGGCGCTCATTCTAGGTCTTGTTCCAAGGAGGAATTCTGGTGGTGAGATTGATTTCCTTGCCAAAATACTTCAATTTGACAAACAATGGATCATCTTCACAGCTAATTGCCTTCTTTTCACCTTGATTTGCAGATTAGTCAAGATGAGCATCTAAATCTGCGAGCATGGACGAGCTCTGGGTGGTTCCTAAAGGCAAGGTGGCGCCTTTCCATGGGGATTTCCAGGATTTATAAGAAGATACTTCTGCTCCATGGAAAAGATGAGTTTAGTTCTTGTCATCAGCAAAGTGTGGTTCACCGGGGTGACGTTTCCTTACAAAACAGAAATTGAGTCTTAGCTACAGAGAGAAAGCAAAAAAGGACAGAGGATGGCTGCTGGTATGCAGGACATACTTAAAATTACATCAGCCCTTGTTTATCATTTAAACTTGATTAGGGCTCGTGGAACAAGTATTTTACATTGAGCATGCAGTGCCATTTGCCAATAGTTTCAGAGGCAACCAAAGTGTATGTTTTACGAGAAGTCAACTGTAGAGAAATATTTTTCCCCATTTTCATTGTTTGGCACTGTTTAGGAGAGTTATATGGAAAATATTTTCATAGTCAACAAAAAATTTCTACTTTCTTGCAATAACAACTACTGTAGAGATGGAAGAATAAATTGAAAACAGAGGTTTTGACTACGTGAATATAACAGCAGAATTCTGAATGAACCCTGCGCATAAAAACCCATATTCAAACTATTGCCTAGATCATCTTTCTTATATTTAAACACCCATTCCATCTATTGACAACATTTGACGCGATCCTATATTTTTCCTATGCAGGAGGGGGGAGGAGGAAGGATCAATTGCCATAGCTACTCTTGGATGTTAGTTTGAGGATTCTGCATTTGCTATGAGATACTTTTATTCTGAGAAGGTCGTCACTCAGCGACATCCATGGCCCACTCTTTGGAAGTAGGCGGGCCCGTCACCATTAATCCCGTCAAGTTGCCAATGGTTCAGAATTAATCATCACGTAGTGAGATGCACGCGCTACCATCACAAGTGGTTTCGATCTCGTGACCTCACTTTTGTAGAATGGCGGCCCATACCAATGAGTCAGTCGTTGGGGATTAGGGGTCTCCCATTATTGTGGGTTAACATAATCATTAGAGTTATTCAGCGGGGGAAAAATTATCAAAAAGGATCACTAATTTCTAAGAGTAGGAAAGTTAAGCATCTCGGTTCTTGTCTTGTTTGTTCATTTTTGTTGTTGTTATCGGGTGGGTATGCATATAATTTTGTTTGTCTGATCACTGTTATAGTTGTTTATTATGCATGAAAGATAGTTTTTATTCAGGACTAACTAATCGTCCCATTCCAGATCTTTTAATTTTCTTATTTTCTACTCATACTTATGCTAATCTTCAAGTTGAAGAGTTTCCGATTGAACTACATCATGGTTAAAATTTTATTGATGAAAGGCTACGGCGATTGGAGAAAGCCAGGAAATTAAAGAAAAAATCTGAGACTTTTACTTTGCTTTTCAATACATAATTTTTTATTTTTGTGAACCAATCATTTTGAAGTTGGTTATTACTTGAAGCAAGAAATTCTCAACTGGCACCCAGATCAAAAAAGATACCAATTTTCTCACATCCTATATGATATGAAAAGCTTATTTGGAAATAAACACAAGAGGAAGAAATATAGAGTGCCCTTTAGATGTTAGTCTTTTCAATTGATTAACTTCTCGAAGTTTATTTCGTGTCGTTGCACCGTAAAGTTTCACAATACAAACTAGTTTGCCAAAAGTAGTGTCTTTATCGATTAGAATGTTTTAAGGTACGATATATCTATCACAAGGGTGATAGAATTATATCTGAACAAAGCATTTTGTATCAAACACATAAAAAGTGACGGAGATACAGAATTGCAAGTGCTAAAAACTTGACATGGGGAGACACTTGAGCATTAAAAGTTTCAAAAGGTACACTTAAATATCAAAATTGAAAAGAATGGAACACTTAGGGCCTGTTTAATAACACTCTTAGGAACAACTAATTATATTATTTTGTTTTTGAAAATAAAAAAAGAATAGAAATCCGTTTGATAAATATTTTATTCTCGAGAGCAAAAGTCCGTTTTTTTGCTTTTGGGAATAGATTTGGAACATAATTAAAAAGTGAAAAAAAAAATTATTTCTTGCTCTCAGGAACAATTCTTAGAATCAAATTTATTTATTTTTCTTTTATCTTCTCTTTTTTTTTTTCTCTCTTTTCTCTTTCCTTTTCTTCTTCGTCTTTTGGGCCAGTCGTCAGGCTGACGATTGGCTGATGAGGGCCAGCGACCTTGCTGGAGCGTCATTGGTCCCCGACAACCTTGAGCCACAATGGAACCCGTCGGCCCAAGCCCCGTCGTGACCAAGCAAGGCTCGGCCTCACCTTGGCTAGGCAAGCTTAAGCTCACCCAGGTCTAGCAAGGCCAAACCTCGCCTGGCCACTATGAGGTCGACCTCACCAGCCAGTGCGAGACTAGGCATCGCCAAGCTAGGGCGAGGCCAACCTCACATCGCCTAGGCAAGGTCAAGCCTCACTGGTGGCCAAGCGAGAGGCTAGGCCTCACCAAGCGAGAGGCTAGGCCTCACCAAGCCAGGGCGAGGTCAACCCCGCGCTGCTTGGGCAAGGCCGAGCCTCCGATGAGCTTGCTGGTGCTCACCCGATCTCGCCCAGTCGGTTGCCCACCATGGCGGTGGCGGGCGGCCGGTCACAAAGAAGGAGGAAGAATAAGAGGAATAAAAAAGGAAAAAAATAACCAAAAAAATTAAGAATCTTACCAATCGCATTTCTATCCCAAGAATATAAATTTTGTATAGTTATCAAAAGCTTTTTTATGCTCAGAAATTATTATTGTGACCAATATTATTACCAAACATGTCCTTAAGTGCCAACAGCAACAAATTTTGCCAAAATACTAACATGGCATTTTTTGAAGACTTAAAAAAAAAAAAAAAAAAAAAACTAATGTGGCAATTTTTTGAAAAAAAAAAAAATTATCCACAAGGAAATTTTTTTTTTTAAAGAAAAAGGAAATAAGTGTATTAGAAGTCCTAAAAATTGTCTCAAAAGTGCAATAATGTCCTAAAATTTTGAAAATGTGTAATTAAATCTTAAAACTCTTTACAAAAGTGCAGTTAAGTTTTAAAACTTTCAAAAAGTACAATAGACTATTAAAAATTATCATGAAAACGCAACTGAGTCCTAAAACTTATCATGAAAATGTAGTTGAATCCTCAAAATTTTCAAAAAGTATAAACAACCTAAGGATTTAATTGAACCATTTTGATAAGTTTAAAGACTTGTTTGCACTTTTTGAAAATTTTAGAACTTAATTGCATTTTCACGATAGGTTTTAAGATTTTTAATACACTTATCCCTCAAAAAAATTATCTGCGTGACAATTAAAAAAAAAAAAAAGAGGTAGCCACAGCTTCAGCGAAGGCCTCCACAGCCCTGGCTGACAGTTGACCAAGGTCACCGACCACTGGTCGAGGCCCAGCAACTTCGGTTGATCCTCACCCCACCGTCACCAACCCTTTCCAACAATGGTGTGATGATGTGAGCAGCGAGGACTGTAGAGGCCTTTGTTGATTTGATGCCGCTCCTCCTCTTTTTTTTTTTAATATTGTTTTTTAGTTTAATTTAATTAATATTTATATTAAAAATCAATTTTGGGCAAAACAACGTCATTTTGCACATTCATTGTTGAGTAGGCAACTTCGAGAACCACATAAACAAAGGTATTATTAAAATCATGCCACGTCGAATTTTCGGTTGCTCTCGTTGGAATTGGTACTTAAGAGTACATTTGTTAATGTTCTTGTTCTCTATTTTATTTTATTTTTGTTTTTTTGTTCCCCAAGAACATAAATCCATTTATGTAGGTTTTTATTCCTTGGAATAAATTTATTCTCGAAAATAGATTTGGAATAAAAACAAGAAATAAAAAAAAATTGCTTCTCTATTTACAAAAACAAGTCAAGAAACAAGCTTTTTCTGTTTTCTTTTCTTCTTTTTTTTTCTTTCTTTTTCTCTTCCACTTCCTCTTTTCTTCCCCTTAACCAATCGCCAGCTAGCCATAGCTGAGGCCGACAACCAGCTAGAGGAAGGAGGAAAACAAAAAAGAAAAGGAAAAAAAGTAATAAAATTATTAATAAAATAAAAAGAAATTTTAAGTCACAAAAAAATTTGGGGTCGTATCAAACTCATTTTTATTTTAGGAATAAAAATTTTGTGTAGTTACCAAATACTTTCATATGCTCATAAACTTGTTCAGTGAACAAAAATAAAATAAAATAAAATTATTTCTAAATAGAAATTATCCTAGAGAATAGAAATATTACCATACGCACCTTAAATGTCTCAATTTAAAAAAAAAAAAAAAAAAAAGATACTTAATTGTATCTTTTAGAATTTTTTATACTTAAATATCTACTTGTGTCAAGTTTTGGCACTTACAATGTAATTTGCCTCCAAATAATAGCACAAAACAATATGCAGCCAAGCTAGAGGACATCTGTCTTTGTTACGTTAACCATTTGGATTTTCCGTTTCCATCCTCTCTAAAATCTGCTTGGACGTAAAATAAGAGGCATGTGAAAAGGCTATCAAGTGGTCTTCGCATCCATCTTCTCTCTCAAACATTTATATTTCATAGGCTTGCTAGAAGTTGAGGTACTTACAAGAGGATGGCTTGCCTCCTCCCTCAATGTGAGATTATGAAAGATTGATACTCGAAACTCACTAGCGACAATTAGCACCTAATCCAAGAGATTCTGCTCATCGTAATTAATCGAGTTCGGATCCAATAAACTGAAATAGATTGAAGCCTGGCGGCAATCAGAAGATTTCTATCCAGTGTCTAATTATTGTAGCTTCAAATTGCAGGATCAATTCTGTCGTTTGCAGCTACCAAGTCATCGTTTCAAACATGGCTAAACATCCATGTCTCGATAGTTTTTGTTTTCCCTTTTTATTTCCTTCTTCTCTTAAAAAAAAAAAAACGAACATATGCACTGCCCACTGGGCACTAAACGATCTTTTTTTTTTTTAATCACAAATGAAGAAGAAGAAGAACCAAGGGATTGCGATAATAAATTTCGAACCTCGTACGTCATACTTCTTCAAGTATGTAAGTTCAATCGGCTCATCAAGCCAGATATAT
Source organism: Eucalyptus cladocalyx (assembly GCA_017140615.1). Classification (NCBI taxonomy): domain Eukaryota; kingdom Viridiplantae; phylum Streptophyta; class Magnoliopsida; order Myrtales; family Myrtaceae; genus Eucalyptus; species Eucalyptus cladocalyx. The sequence goes on along the minus strand of CM029517.1, from coordinate 12,296,462 downwards.
TTCTCATAAGGAGAAACTCTTACAAATGAATCTTGCATTAAGAGATACTTCAATCGGCTCCTCAATCCGGATAATATTCTTATTATTATAAAGAGAGACTTATGCAAATGATTCTTTCATTAAAGATCCATTTGTTTTGCAAAAAATAATTTTCAAAATAATATTTTTTTATTTTCCAGCATTTGGTTTGCTTAATAAAATGAGTTAACGGAAATTTTTTTCCTAATCAATTGAAAAGGTTTTCCTTCCAAAGTTTAAATTCAGGAAAATGATTTCCTCTTTAAAAAAAGTGGTTTTTCAAAATTTTGTAAGATCATTGGTTAATGGAAAATTTATTCTTAAAACAATTCTAATTAAATTTTTTAAATCTGTTAATATTATATCTTTTCTTTTTTTCTTTTTTTTTTCTTTTTTTTTTTTTTTTTCTTTTCTTTCTTTGCCTGTGATCATAAACCCTAAGTCTTCCTCCCCCTCTCCTTCTCCTTCGCCCCCCTTTTCATCACGGCCGTCACCTCCAACCCTAACTCCTTGTGTTCCTGTTGGCTTCGCTCCCTCCTTTTCCTCTTCGTGACTCTTCTCCTTCATTCTCCAATGGATTTGGCTCCACACCAGCAACTTCGGCACCAACGCTCTTCAGTACACCGTTGTCGGCTGCATCTGGAGGATCATCGCCCTTTAGAATGGCTCAACCTGCCGCGAGCTCTGGTCTATCACAATTCACGTTGAGTTCCCCTTCACTATTGTTTGCCTCGTTTGGGAGCTCTGCTGCTTCTCTATTCGGTACACCTTTGCCTTCTTCCAATGCAATCACAGGTTCATCCTTGTTTGCGATGCGTGTGCCTGGGCCTCGGGAACGATCGAGGCTGACAGCTTGTGTTGACAACTCGTGCCTATGCTTCGAGCTCAGCCAAGCTTTGGTGGACGAAGTCGCCGCAAAGGGAGGCAAGGTCGTCAAAGATGTCGGTGATGGCGATGGACTGGAGGAAGGGACTATGGGTGAGGTGGAGAGGCAAGGGGGAGAGAAGGAAAAAAATAAAATATAAAAACAAATATTGATTAAAAATTGATTTTTTTTTATCTGAGAAACAGCATTTTTTTTCAATGAGGCCCAAACATCAAAAAGCATTTGCAATCATATATACCAAATAAAGGAAAACTAGTCATACTCCTCGAAAGTATTTTCCAAGGAAATATTTTCCGTATTCATTGAGTTTTCCGTAAAACAAACGCATCCTAAGATTCCGTTCATTTTACGAAAAGCAATTTCCAGAATAATGTTTTCCGAATTTTCCAGCGTTAATTTTATGGAAAGTGAATTGGTTGGGGAAAATATTTTTCACTTTTCAAATAAGGGAAAACATTTTCCTTACTCTCTTTTATCTCATACTCCTACTAGCCCTCGCTTCTTTATTTTTTTTTATTTTTTATTTTTGTTGACACATAAAAATATCTCTACAATCACATGCTAGACCTTTATAATCACCATCGTTTCAGCATATGGGCTGTGATTTATATAAGTCCAGCCCAACCCAACCTATGGTGGCCATGAAAATGAAGGTTGGTCTAGAAATTTGAGAACCCTTGGGCTAGATTTTGATGAATCTATAAGCAAAGATACATAATTCGATAATGAAGCAGTTCATTCCCACATGTCCAAGCCAAGAGTTGTTGAATACATAACGTTGACGGCAATTTTGGGCAGGAACAGTTAATAATTAAAATGGCACCAAACTCAAGAGAAGCCGTTAATACTTAGAAGCCATGATAACATTGTCAAACTAATCAGAAAGTAACTAGATGTGGATAAGGCAATTTAGCATAAAAGGTGGAGCGACTCTTGAGAAGGAAGAGCAACCGACCATCGCGATTTATTAAATTGGCCTATAAATACCGAAGGCAATTCAACAAAGAAGACCCTTCTGAACAACACACAAGACTACTTTATCTTATCTTTTATCTTTGCTTAGTTTAGTTTAGCTATAGTTTACGATTCCCATCGTAGATTTAATTCTTTGGCGAGTGTCTATATACTGGGCAATGCCATTGATTAGATTCCAATGTTAATCTATCATCCAGCGTTGTCAATTAGATTCCAATATTGTATCATCATACTTATCTAAGAGTAGTGTTTACTAGGCGTTATCACCATTGTCCAGCATCGTCAATTAGATTCCCACGTTGTGTCATTATATCCATCTAGGAGCAATATCTACTAGATGTTATCCTCATTGTCCAACGGTGTCAATTGAATTCCGATGATGTTTTCTCATATCCACCTAGGAGTAGTTTCTACTAGGTGTGTTGACACCTAAATTTTTGGGGTTAATTTTTGCTAAATAATATAAAAATAAAAATCAAAATCAAATCACATGGCATATAGTTTAGGCAAGTTTTATATTCCGTTAAGATTTTAGGTAATATACACTCGGATGTGTTTTTGCGCAAAAAGGGGAATTTTTTGATCGAATATGCAAAAAATATTGCGCGGGGTGAAATTTCAAAATGTACACTTAAATGTCAAAATCGAAAAAGAATGGAACACTTAGGGCATGTTTGATAACACTCCCGGGAACAACTAATTATATTCTTTTATTTTTGGAAATAAAAAAAAGGAACAAAAATCTGTTTGATAAATATTTTATTCTCGGGAGCAAAAGTCCATTTTTTTTGCTTTTAGGAATAAATTTGGAACATAATCAAAAAGTGGAAAAAAAAATTGCTTCTCGCTCTTGGGAACAATTATTAGAATCAAATATATATATATATATATATATATATATATATATATATATTTTTTTTTTTTTTCTTTTATCTTCTTTTTTTTTTTCTATTTTCTCTTTCTTTTTCTTTTTCCTCTTTTGGGCTAGTCGTTAGCCTGACGACTAGTTGATGAGGGCTGGCGACCTTGCCAGAGTGTCGTCAGTCCCCGACAACCCTGAGCCATGATGAAGCTCGTTGGCCCGAGCCCCATCGTGACCAAGCAAGGCTCGGCCTCACCTTGGCTAGGCAAGCTTAAGCTCACCTAGATCTGGTGAGGCCAGGTCAAGTCTCACCTAGCCACTACAAGGTCGACCTCACCAGCTAGTGTGAGGCTAGGCATCGCTAAGCTAGGGCGAGGCCAACCTCACATCGCCCGGGCAAGGTCAAGCCTCACCGGTGGCTAGGCGAGAGGCTAGGCCTCACCAAGCTAGGGTGAGGTCAACCTCGTGCCGCCTAGGCAAGGCCAAGCCTCCGACAAGCTTTGTGTGCTCACTCGACCTCGCCCAGCCGGTGGCGAGTGGCCAGTCACAAAGAAGAAGGAAGAATAAGAGAAAGGAAAAAGGAAAAAAAAAAATAACCAAAAAATTTAAGAATCTTACCAATCGCATTTCTATCCCAAGAATATAAATTTTGTATAGTTATCAAAAGCCTTTTTTGCGGCAGAAGTCCAGCACAAGTGCCATAACTTGGCACGCCGGGACACTTAAGTGCCATAACTTCAAAACGGTACACTTAAGTGCCATTTTTTTTTTCGAGTGGGACACTTAAGTGCCACCTCCGGCGACCCTTGCCGGAAATCCTACGTGGCAATATTTTATTATTACTTTTTGCCTATGTGGCTCGCCGGAGCTCCAAATCAGCATAAAAAATTTAAAAAATTTTGAAAAAAATAAGAAAATTTAAAAAATTTAAAAAATTTAAAAAAAAAAGGGGGGGGGGGGGGGGAGGTAGAACGGGCGGCCGGGTCGCCGGCCCCGGCCGACCGACAGCGAGGGCTGCGAGCCCTCGCCGGATCGCAGCAAGGGCCGCGACCCTCGCCCCGATCCGGGCGAGGGCTCGCAGCCCTCGCCCGATCCGGGCGAGGGCTCGCGGGCCCCGCCACCCGCCGGCCGGCCTCGCGGCCCCCGGCCGGGCTCGACGACCCGGCCGACCCTCCCCACTCCGTCGCCAGCCCTTCCCCGACGGCGGGGAGGAGGCGAGGGCCCGCGACCAGATCTAGGGCGAGGGGTCGCGGGCCCTCACCGCCTCCCCGACGCCGCCGGGAAGGGCCGGCGACGGAGTGGGGAGGGTCGCCGGGGGTCGCTGGGCTCACGATCGTCGGGCGAGGTGAGCCCTCGCCAGATCCGGCGATGGGGAGCCCTAACTGCATGCTCCTTCTTCTTCAACTGGCCATAGACGGGCAAGGCGTCGGCCATGGATGATGAATGGTCAAGCTAGATTTAAGCCCCCCTTGCTGGATCTGGCAAGAGCTCACCTCGCTCGGCGACCGCGAGGCGAGCCCTCGCCGGATCTGGGGAGGGCTCGGCCCACCGTCGCTACGCGCGACTTCGCTAGACCTGGCGATGGCGAGGGCTCGGCCCACGATCGCTGCACGCGACTTCGCGAGACCTAGCGACGGCGAGGGCTCGGCCGCTATCGGCGGGCGTGACCTCGCGACCCGGCGATGGCAAGGACCCTCGCCGGATCTAGCGAGGGCTCGCCCGGCCATCGCTCGTCCTCGCCGCAACGGCGAGGTGAGCTAGCCGGGCCGCCTCAATCCAACAATCGACCAACCCTCTCCTTTGGCCGATCGCCGGAGCCAAGGGAAGGAGGGAGAGGAAGAAGAAAAAAAAAATGAAAAAAAGATGAAAAAATTAATAAAATATTTTTTAAAAAATGTTGCCAATGCCGGTTTGCCATTTTTAGTCGGATGGACTAATTGGAAATAATTATAAAAGGTTTATGACTCAATTGGTCAAAAAAAATAATTTTAAGATTGAATTAACACAATTGCAATAGATTTATGACTTTTTTGGTAATTTTCCCTTTCCAACAATTGTGTGGCGATGTGAGCAACGAGGACTATAGAGGCCCTTGTTGATTTACTGCCGCTCCTCCTCTTCTTTTTTTTTTCTTAAACATAGTTTTTTAGTTTAATTTAATTAAAATTTATATTAAAAATCAATTTTGGGCAAAGCAACGTCATTTTGTACATTCATTGTTGAGTAGGCAACTTTGAGAACCCCATAAACAAATGTATTATTAAAATCATGCCTCGTCGGATTTTCAGTTGCTCTTGTTAGAATTGGTACTTAAGGGTGCGTTTGTTAATGTTCTTGTTTCTCTATTTTTTTTTATGCTTTTTTGTTCCCCAAGAACATAAATCCATTTATGTAGGTTGTTATTACTTGGAATAAATTTATTCTCGGGAATAGATTGGAATAAAAACAAGAAATAAAAAAAAAATTGCTTCTTTGTTTACAAAAAACAAGTCAAGAAAATTTTTTTATCTGTTTTCTTTTCTTCTTTTTCTCTTCCTCTTTTCTTCCCCTTAACCAATCGTTGGCCAGCATAGTTGAGGCCGACAACCAGCTAGAGGAAGGAGAAAAAAAGAAAAGGAAAAAAATTAATAAAATTATTAATAAAATAAAAAGAAATTTTAAGTCACAAAAATATTTGGGGTCATATCAAACGCATTTCTATTTTAGGAATAAAATTTGTGTAGTTATCAAATACCTTCAAATGCTCATAAACTTGTTCAGTGAACAGAAATAAAATAAAAAAAAATTGTTTCTGAATAGAAATTATCCTTGGGAATAGAAATATTACCTTGCGTACCTTAAATGTCTCAATTAAAAAAAAAAAAAGATACTTAAGTGTATCTTTTAGAATTTTTGATACTTAAATATCTATTTGTGTCAAGTTTTGGCACTTGTAATGTACTTTGCCTCAAAATAATGGCACAAAACAATATGCAGACAAGCAAGAGGACATTTGTCTTTGTTACGTTAACCATTTGGATTTTCCGTCTCCATCCTCTCTAAAATCTGCTTGGACGTAAAATAAGAGGCACGTGAAAAGGCTATCAAGTGGTCTTCGCATCCATCTTCTCTCCCAAACAGTTATATTTCATAGGCTTGCTAGAAGCTGAGGTACTTACAAGAGGATGGCTTGCCTCCTCCCTCAATGTGAGATTATGAAAGATTGATACTCGAAACTCACTAGCGACAATTAGCACCTCATCCAAGAGATTCTGCTCATCGTAATTAATCGAGTTCGGATCCAATAAAATGAAATAGATTGAAGCCTGGCGGCAATCAGAAGATTTCTATCCAGTGTCTAATTATTGTAGCTTCAAATTGCAGGATCAATTTTGTCGTTTGCAGCTACCAAGTCATCGTTTCAAACATGGCTAAACATCCATGTCTCGATAGTTTTTTTTCCCCTTTTTATTTCCTTCTTCTCTTCAAAAAAACAAACATATGCACTGCCCACTGGGCACTAAACGGTCTTTTTTTTTTGTCTTATTCAGAAATGAAGAAGAAGAAGAACCAAGGGATTGCGAGAATAAATTTCGAACCTCGTACGTCATACTTCTTCAAGTATGTAAGTTCAATCGGCTCATCAAGCCAGATTCTCATAAGGAGAAACTCTTACAAATGAATCTTGCATTAAGAGATACTTCTCCAATCGGCTCCTCAATCCGGATAATATTCTTATTATTATAAAGAGAGACTTCTGCAAATGATTCTTTCATTAAAGGTTTGTTTGTTTTGTGAAAAATATTTTTCAGAAAAATATTTTTCTCATTTTCTAGCATTTGATTTGCTTAATAAAATGAGTCAACGGAAAAAATTTTCCTAATTAATTGAAAAGGTTTTCCTTCCAAAGTTTAAATTCAGGAAAATGATTTCCTCTTTGAAAAAACTGGTTTTATAAAATTTTGTAAGGTCCTTGGTTAATGAAAAATTTATTCTTAAAAAAAAATCTAATTAAAATTTTGAATTTGTTAATATTATATCTTTTCTTTTGTTTTTTTCTTTCTTTTTTCTTTCTTTTTTCTTGTTTTCTCTTTTCTTTCTTTGCCTGTGATCATAAACCCTAACTCTTCCTCTCCCTCTCCTTCTCCTTCGCCCCCTTTTCGTCACTGCCGTTGCCTCCAAACCTAACTCCTCTTGTGCTCCTGTTGGCTTCACTCCCTCCTTTTCCTCTTTGTGACTCTTCTCCTTCATTCTCCAATGGATTTGGCTCCACAGCGGCGACTTCGCCACCGACGCTCTTCGGTACACCGTTGTCGGCCGCATCTAGAGGATCATCGCCCTTTGGAATGGCTCAGCGTACCGCAAGCTCGGGTCTATCGCAATTCACGTTGAGTTCCCCTTCACCATTGTTTGCCTCGTTTGGGAGCTCTGCTGCTTCTCTATTTGGTACGCCTTCGCCTTCTTCCAGTGCGATCACAGGTTCGTCCTTGTTTGCGACGCATGTGCCTGTGTCTCAAGCACAATCAAGGCTCGATAGCTTGTGTTGACAGCTCATGCATATGCTTCGAGCTCGGCCAAGCTTCGGTGGATGGAGTCGTCGCAGAGGGAGGCGAGGTGGTCGAAGATGTCAGTGATGGCAATCGACTGGAGGAAGGGACTATGGGTGAGGTGGAGGGGCAAGGTGGAGAGAAGGAAAAAAATAAAAAAAAAAATAAAAAAAATAATTATTAAAATTTGATTTTTTTATCTGAGAAAAAGCATTTTTCAATGAGGCCCAAACATCAAAAAGCATTTGCAATCATATATACCAAATAAAGGGAAACTAGTCGTACTCCTTGAAAGTATTTTCCAAGGAAATATTTTCCTTGTTCATTGAGTTTCTGTAAAAACAAATGCATCCTAAGATTCCATTCATTTTATGAAAAGCAATTTCCAGAATAATGTTTTCCGAATTTTCCAGCGTTAATTTTATGGAAAGTGAATTGATTAGGGAAAATATTTTCCACTTTTCAAATAAGGGAAAAAATTTTCCTTATTCTCTCTTATCTCATACTCCTACTAGCCCTCACTTTTTTTATTATTTTTATTTTTAAATAATTCGATTTATTTTTTTAATTTTTTTTTATTGACACCTAAAAATATCTCTACAATCACATGCTAGACCTTTAAAATCACCATCGTTTCTGCATATGGGCTGTGATTTATATAAGTCCAGCCCAACCCAACCTATGGTGGCCATGAAAATGAAGGTTGGCCTAGAAATTTGAGAACCCTTGGGCTAGATTTTGATTAACCTATAAGCAAAGATACATAATTCGATAATGAAGCAGTTGATTCTCACATGTCCAAGCCAAGAGATGCTGTTGAATACATAACATTGACAGCAATTTTGGGCGGGAACAGTTAATACTTAAAATGGTGCCAAACTCAAGAGGAGTTGTTAATACTTAGAAGCCATGATAACATCATCAAACTAATCAGAAAGTAACTAGATGTGGATAAGGCGGTTTAGCATAAAAGGTGGAGCAACTCTTGAGAAGGAAGCAACTGACCATCAACATTTATCAAATTGGCCTATAAATACCGAAGGCAATTCAACAGAGAAGACCCTTCCGAACAACACACAAGACTACTTTATCTTATCTTTTATCTTTGCTTAGTTTAGTTTAACTATAGTTTAAGATTCCCATCGTAGATTTAACTATAGCGAGTGTCTATATATCGGGCAATGCCATTGATTAGATTCCAATGTTAATCTATCGTCCAGCGTCATCAATTAGATTCCAATATTATATCATCATACTTATCTAGGAGTAGTGTTTACTAGGCGTTATCACCACTGTCCAGCATTGTTAATTAGATTCCCACGTTGTGTCAGTATATCCATCTAGGAGCAATTTCTACTAGATGTTATCCTCATTGTCCAACGTCATCGATTGAATTCCGATGTTGTGTTCCCATGTCCACCTAGGCGTAGTTTCTACTAGGTGTCATTGTAGTTGTCCAGTATCATTGATTGGGTTCCAACGTTGTGTCCTCGAACTTATATAAAAACAGTGCTTTCCAAGTGCTTTTGTCAATACCTAGTATTATCAAATCATATTCGATATTCTATAAACAACTTTTATTTTAATGGGCTTTTATTATTATGTTAAAGTGAGTTTAGATCGAACCGTTAATTATATTTTGACATTAATTATCATTAGTTTTGAACTTGTGTTGATCGTGTTACATGACTCCTTTAGATTTGGGATTATATAATATATATAGTCTCATTCGCATTTGACCATCTCTATCCAAAACTAATACAAAACCTAAGTCTCTTTTAATAAAAAAATCAAAATATAACATTTGACAAAAGATATTTCGTTGTGAGATCCAAAACCGCCGAAACAATTTTTCTTTCCTTTTCTTTTTTTTCTTTGTTTTCTTATTCTTCTTACTTGGCTAGTCGCCAGCGACAGCAATGGCCAACAACCGGCTACAGGGGAGCTCAGGCTAGCTACTTGCCAGGTTGGCGAGAATGAGCGCCAATCTGGTGAGGCTCGGGTCCAACGAGCGAGATCCTCTAACTTGTTGACCTTGGGCCTTGCCAGATTGACAAGCCAGAGGCTCTTGCTCGCTAATCGGTTAATCCTCGAGCTCGACATTCATGCTCGTTGATTTGGTGAGCGGCAAGCCTAAGCTAACCGAAGTTGGGTGAGCCTCAAGCTTGCTTGTGGCCGATCGCCAGCCATAGTGACTAGCCAAGAAAGAAGAAGAGGAAAACAAAGAAAATAAAAGAAAATTTTAATAATTAATTTTAAAAAATAATAATAATAATAAAATTATTGAAAAAGAGTACATATAGGAAAATATTTTCCATTTCAATTTCAAATTTTACCTTAACACAAGAAAATAATTATATTTTCTTAAAAAATGACTTCTTAGAATATTTTTCAAAAAAACCGTATTTTTCGTGAAACAAAGGAAGACTAAAATATTTTAAATATTCTATGACATTCCTATGAGGCCAAGCCTTTTGGTCAAAATAATTTCCCCCTCGGCGTTCTTCACCTCTCCGAGGTCTCACGTGACAAGAAACTCAATCATAGTGCAAGGGTTGGTCTCCCATCGATGCCACAAATAAGATTAAAGGTTGCTGAGGTCTTTAGGGATTTCGTGCAGGTGTCATGACCTGCTGAGCTGAAATCCTAAGGGAGCTAGTCAGATCGTCTGGCGGGCACGAAAAATCTTTCTCATGGATGGGGCTTGCGCTTGGCACGAGTCCTCCCAAGCTCTGAGAATAGCATATGAGTTTTTCATTTGAATGTGACATTTGTTTTTGCTCTTGGAGTCCCCACTAGATTGTTAGGCCCTGTATGGTAACCATACACGGAAGAGCTATTTCTGTTATTTTGTTCCCCAAAATGAAAAAAAGAACATAAATCCTTTTGGTAAGTTTTTGTTTTTTATAACAAAAATATTTTTTTATTATTAGGAATAAATTTGAAATAGAATTAAGAAATAGAAAAAAGTTACTTTTCCTCAGCCTTGCCCTAACTTGGTGAGGCTCCTCACTCAAATTTGGCAAGGCCGAGGCTCGCCTAACTTGGCAAGGCTCCGACGAGCTCATTGGACCTTGCTCAGTTGATTGCCAGTCACGATAGCTGGCCACAAAAGAGGAAGAAGAAGAAAAAAAGGGAAAAGAAAAAAAATAAAAAGAAAAAAGAGAAAAATATAGTAAAAGTATTAAATAATTAAAAAAAATTAAGAATCCTACTAAACACATTTCTATCCCGAAAATAAAAATTGTGTACAGTTATCAAACGCATTAATTTGTTTAGAAATTGTTCCCGAGAACAGAATAAAAAAAAATCGTTTCGATAAAAAATTATTCTTGGAAATAGAATAGTTACCAAACATGCTCTTATCAGCCGATTAGAGGATTAGTGAGAAGTGGGAGCTTGTCTTATTTCCATGAAATAAAGATTAACTCTTGGGACGAGCTTGTCTTATTTCCAAGAAACAAAGATTAACTCTTGGGATGTCCGGCACCATTATTGGTGCATTTTTCTCTTTATTTGAAAATAATTATTCATGCGACCTTATCATTCTTTACCATTTTTATTTTACAATATGGTAGGCAATCAAGTTTAGGTACTCACTCAAGTTAATATATACATACATACATACATATATATATATAAAGCCAAAGGACCGTAAAAACAAATAAAGTGAGGAAAAAGGAAAATAACTCCTAACGGGAAAAAGCAAACAAGACTGTATTATTAAGGCCCGAAGCAGGACCCTTGAGCTGTGCAAAAATGTGCAATAACCTAATGAATGTAAAATTCTACTACAGTGTTGAAAATGAAATAATAAACTAAATGAAATAAAACTAAATTTTAATCAAACTAACTTTATGATGCAATTCCCATGCGATTCTGATGCTTATTTATACTTGTTCATTTATTTTAAGCGAAAACCAATTAAAATCTACATGCTAAATTAATCTTGCAAAACAGCTCCAAAAATTTGCACCGATGGACAACTGACATTCACTGGGGCTTTCGGTTTTAAACTTCCTGCAAGCACGGAGTCCTTGCACTCTTGAAAGTAATGGAAACAAAGGCGATGCAAACCCTAGAAATCGAAACAAAAACCAAATTAATCAATACCAGGGACCAATGAATCTCCCCGAGACACCTATGGGCCATGAGGACAGATGAAGGCCGGCCCAAGATATATCGAGTGCTATAACAGGGCCGAATTCCAAATATCCATAGATTTTTTTTTTTTTGGTCAATAATAGTACTTCATTCATTCATTAAAAACAACGAGCTTTACATGGAAAGGATAAGTTGGAATCAAAACACAAGATAGTCCAAAGGGGAGTGGGTGGTTTCGCTGCCAATTTGGAGGAAGAAGTTTAAGGCGGAGTGCCTTTGCAACCCAATCTACGGCATGATTGGCTTCTCTCGAGCAAAAGGTGACTCTTGACTCTTGCTTTTGTTAGTTGGGCCAAAAGTTCTTTGCATTCTTGTACTTGGTCCTTCACGGCCCATGGCGCTTCTTCCCGGCCCAAAACGGATTCGACAAGCATGCGGCTATCACTTTCACAAAGCAAACTCCTTCTCAGTTCAGGTACTTCTCCCATGTGAAGTGCTTCCCTCTGTTTCAGCAGAAGCAAACCTTGACGCAAGGCTAGGGTTTCCACCTGCAAGGATGAAGACGCATGAATCTTTTTGGCAAAACCATCTACCATGATGCCGTTGGAGTCACGAAGGATGCCTGCAATCGAGCTGAGCGATTCTCCTTCTACCCACGAGCTATCCACATTCAACTTCAAATCTGGATCTTTCGGCGCTATCCAATTCGCAAATAAGTTCGCCTTTTCTCTCATCTCTTTTCTCTTGCTCGGATTCTAGCGCTGATAACTCTGTTTTTGTGTGAGTGCTGTTTCGATTAACGCCTCGGGTTGTGCCTTCCTATCCCGGAAGACCAAATTGTTCCTTTTTTTCCAGATTTGCCAAAGCACCTCCACAACTAATTCTTCATCAGGTGAGTATGTTTTTGCTTCTAGAAATTCCGCCATCCATTTGTCCATTTTGGTAACCGTGCTTGTACTGTGGCTGAGATTTAATCATGGATCCGACCATATTCTCTTGACTGTTTTGCAGTAAAAAAAGATGTGCTCGACTGTCTCGAGGTATTTAGAACAAAGAGGGCATAACGGGTCAGGTAAGATCTTCCTCTAGTAGAGTTTTTATTTGGTTGGTATTGCATCCTAACATAGGCTCTACAGAAATATTTTCAGTTTGGGGGGGATTGATAGGTTCCATAGTCTTGTCCATAGGACCCGGGGAGGCTGGTATGAGGATGAAGCTCTGTTTCTGTCCTGTTGTGAGGAATTGTTTTTTTCGCTGTTATAACCACTTTTAACTGTGTAGCTCCCATTTTTGTTGCTTGTCCAAATCAGTTTATCTGCCTTTGGCTGCATAGCGATAAGTATAGACAAGATTTCGTTTACAATTCTTCTTTCAAACATCTGGTTTAACACCGGTTCTTTCCACTTCTTCCTTTCCTCATCAATTAAATTAGCCACTGTTTGAGGATCTTCTCTGTTTTCTGGGCCTCCTAGTACTCCTTGTGATAGCCAGTGATCTTGACGGATGTTAATGGATTTCCTGTCTCCCACAATCCATCTTAGGTCTGGTGCAATGGCTTCACATCCCATTAGAATACTCTGCCATCCCCAAGATGATCTTTGACCTCTGTTTGCTTTCCATAAAACTCCATTAGGAAAATATAAACCTTTCAAGATTTGGCTCCATAATGCTGAAGGTGATTGGGATAATCGCCATGCCTACTTTCCCAACATTCCTTTATTGAAAGTAATTAGGTCTTTAAAACCTAAACCTCCCCTGTCTTTTCTGGACTTTAGAACCTCCCATTTTTTCTAATGCATGCTGTTCTTGGCTTCATTTTGCTTCCACCAGAATGCTGCAATTCTTTTCTCAATTGCTTGACAAACTGATACGAGTATCTTGAAGATTGACATTGCGTACTACGGCAGTGCTTGCACAATAGTTTTGATCAAGATTTCTTTCCCGGCTTTAGACAGGTTTTTTTCTTTCCATCCCGCTAGCGTCATGTTCACTCTTGCCAAAATCCATGCAAATATGTCTTTTTTTGTTTGGCCCTAGTCTGATGGTATTCCAAGGTATTTTCCAGTCCTGTCAATGCTTGGCACTCGCATTTCTTGTGTCATATTCATTTTCAACTCCTGTGGGCAGCCATTGTTGAAGAACATCCTGACTTATTCAGATTAATTGCTTGACTCATCGCATAGCAATATTGATTTAGGACATCCGCCAAACTTTGACATTCTCTAACAGCCCCATCCATAAAGAAAATAGCATCATCAGCAAACAGCAAGTGGGATAGTGTAGGACAATACCTATTTAATTTGATCCCTTTAATGCTTCCGTCTTCCAAGGCTTTGTGTAGCATCCATGAGAGTACATTGGCTGTCAATATGAATAAGTAGGGGGATAGTGGATCACCTTGTCTAATTCCATGTGTAGGAGAAAAATACTCTGTTTGCTCTCCATTGATTTTCACATTATAAGAAACTGTTGACACACATTGCATAATCAAATGAATCCTGTGATCAGAAAATCCCATCTTTAACATGCTTATTCGAAGAAAGTCCCATTCCACTCTATCATATGCTTTTTGCATGTCCAGTTTCAATATTGCCTGAAATTTCTTTTTCCCCTTCTTGATTCTCATTTGATGTAGCACTTCTTGAACAATTAGGATATTGTCTTGGATTTGGCGACCTTGAACAAAGCACTTTGTTCATGTGATATTATCTATGGAAGCCATTGTTTTAATCTATTTGCCAGTACCTTCGATATGATTTTATAGTTGAAATTGCATAGGCTAATTGGTCTGAATTCGTTAATATTCTCTGGATTTTTAACTTTTGGTATAAGAGCAATGTATGTCGTGTTGAGAGTGGGATCAAGATTACCTGACTGAAAAAATTGCTGGACCATAAGCATAACATCCATTTTTATATCATCCCAGAGGTGCTGGTAGAACTGTCCATTTAGACGGTCTGGTCCTGGAGCCTTTATGGAGCCTAGCTGGAAAACAGCTTCTTTCACCTCCTCCTTAGATATATCAGCCATCAAGAATTCATTCATCTCCATAGTTACGATTGTTTGGCATTGATTTAATATAGGCTGGAGATTCCTTGATCCCACCGAGTCATAGAGAGACCGATAGTAGTCCATAATGTATTGTTTAAGCACCTTGAGATCCCTACTCCAAGTTCTGTTCATCAACCTTCAGCATTGTTATTTTGTTTCGTTGCCTCCTCTGAATTGTAGTGGCATGGAAATACTTCGTATTTTTATCTTCCCATTGGAGCTAATTGATTTGGGACCTTAATCCCCAATACATCTCTTCCTGCCTCCATAATTGATCAATGTTTGCTTTTAACTTCTGAATTTCTTCCTTGCTGGTTTCTTGGGAGTTGCTATTTGTAACATCTGTTACGTGCTTCTTGAGTTCTTTTATTTAATATGATGCATTAGAAAATTCAGCTAGTGCCTCTGTTACTTGCTGAATTTTCTGTGGTAATCTTCTGTGATCTTGATAATTTCCAGCCCAAGTATCCATAACAACATCTCTACATTCCTTTTCATCTAACTAGTAAGCTTCAAATCCGAAATCTCTTTTCCTTTTGCCATGAACAGGATATAAGGAGAGTAGAAGGGGGCTATGATCTGACCCCACCGCTAGTAATGCCAAAACTTCAACATTTGGAAAGGTAACTCGCCATTCCATAGTACATACTTCTTTGTCTAATCGTTTTTTCACCAATTCTTCCCCTTCTCTATTGTTGGTCCATGTAAACTTACAGCCTTTACTATCAATATCCATTAGTGAACAGTAATTTAATATATCCCGAAAAGCTGCAATTGAGTAATAATCAGTCTCTCTTTTGCCTTCATTCTCCCAATTATATAGAGTATCATTAAAGTCTCCCATACAAAGCCACGGTAGTCTATTAAATGTATGAAAACCTCGTAGTTGCCATAACTGGATTCTCTCCTTGTAGTTTGTTGAAGCATGAAGGAAGGTAATCCTCATGAGTTTGCCACTATTGGGATCTTCGCATTCTATATCTATTAAATAGTTTGAGCTGCAATTCACTTTCACTTTAGACTCTTCACTCCACATGAGTGCTAGTCCCCCGGCAATTCCTATAAACTGAACCAAAAAGGACTTCCGATAGTTAAGTCTCCTCCTTACCCTTTCCACCATGATTTTTTTGTTTTTGGTTTCCATCAAGAAAACCACATTAGGCCTTTCAAGAGCCACTAAGGCTCGAAGCTCTTGGAACGTCAGGGAGTTGCCCAACCCCTGACAGTTCCAGCTCAAAATCCTCATGATGTCACCAGTGGCTTATTAGGGCTAGCCACCAAAGCCCAATCATTCCCCTTTTTCACCTACTGGATAGGTGTCTCTAGTAGCTCCATCTCTTCTATCATTAACAAGCTTTATTCCTCAATCTTCTTATGTTTTTTTGCTCTTATAAACTTTGGCTCCTTCCTATTAGAGCCTCTTGTTTCAGTCTATCCTGCGTCAATCGAGTCTAGCAAGTACAATGGTTGTTTCCCTGTTGATTTTCTAGCTGCTGTATCCCTCATATCTTCTGCTCTGTTTTCATTTGATGATGGATTCTCTGCCCTCTTTTTGCTACCATTAGGTCTAGCAGCTGGTCCATGGCAGCCCATAATCTCAAGATTAGACTGAAGGGGAGTATCAGGTACATATTCCTCCTCCTCTGAAGTAGATATTATTGTTCCATAAAAAGCTTCCCAGTGAGGGCTTCTGTCCCTTACCTCTAATTTAAGCCACGGCCCGTATTTCCCTGGCCTATTTGCTACCCATTATGTTTCTTCATAGGGTATTTCTTCGCAATTGGTGGCATAATGCCCTAGCTTTCCACAGGAATAGCAATAATGAGGGAGACGTTCATACTTGAACTCAACCCATAGCTTTTTTTTGTCAATCTTCACCAGAGCCCCTGTTTTAAGAGGAGTTGAAAGTTCAAGTTCAACTCTTGCTTTTCTTGTTTTATAGAGCATATTTCCTCTTTTCTCTAACTGAATTTCCTTCACTTTGCCCACTTTTCCAGCCACATCAGAATATACTTCTTCCAGAATCCAACCGGGAGGCAAGACGACAATGTGGACCCAAAAATCATAACGTGAAAAATCATAGCAGTGTTCGGGAATATCAGGTACACATTGTTTCAACCAATAGATTACTTGCAAATGACCAAGGACTAGATTTTAGAACCTGATCTTTGTCTACGTCTGATTCAAAGACAAAAGAGAAAAATCCAGGTTCTTTTTGGGATATTTCGACTCTTTCTAGTTTCCATGCCTTCTTCATCGTGTTGCAAAATGCTTGGAAGTTTACATTCGGCCTCGATAGTAATTTACCAAAGAGAGTATGTTGAAATTCAATGATCTTATCTGTTGGGGCTTCCTCCCTTATAGCTACCACATCATTTTCTGACCATAAATGCCTTAGACTTCTACAAAGAGCTGCTACACAAATCTGGTTTTCCTCATCACTCTCCATTTTCCACCTTTCTGTTGCAGGATCAGATCATGAGGACGTCGTACCTAATTTGGATAGGTTTGTGATGTCCGGTTGAAGGGAGCTCCATTTGGAAATTTCTTGGGGCCTCGGTCGCTTTGAGAAGTGAGGCTCTGCATGCTTCCATTTGACCACAGTTTCGATCACAGTAAAAAGATGAGAAGAAGCGTCAATGACAATCGATTTGAGGGGTTTCCATATTTTAGGCTTTGGTTTTTGGGTTTTTGGATTTTATGGGTTGTGGGTATTCCTATTTCGGGGATTTGGTGGGAATGCCATTGTGGAGAGACAGAGGTCTAGACATCTTAGGATTAGGGTTTGGAAAGACTATCACCCGCAGGGGATAGAGAGAAACTCCATGGGAGAGGCGACTCTACCAGTGTAGAGAGAAAAAATCAGGCCAAAGGTTGAAAAGGCTCCGAGTATCCATAGATTGGATAGAGGCATTCGGCACATAATCACAAAAACAAGCTTGCGATTTGAGCCAGTACGATGGCGAAAGGATGTAGAATTGATCAAAACATGCGACTACATCGAGTACTAACATGACCCATAATAAATACAAAACAACCCCTGTTTAGACCATGGATTATTCTGAACTGGGGTATGAACGTTGCATAGGTTGGATTAAATGACGCAGATTCTTTCTTTACTACGTGGTTATGCTTACTGAAACACAAGGAAATATCACCGCAAGCCAACACCAAGCGAAAGACTCAATGTGCCGAAATTCAACACAAGAACTTTAATTTTCGTGAAAGAAATTGATGCTGTTGAAATGCCAAATGACTATTGACCAAAAAAATTGCCACATGACTATATCTTTGGAAATTCTTTAAAACTTGTTCTATCTAAATCCCACAAGAGTCTCTTTAATTGAGCAGCCTCCCTGGACCTCCGAAACATAAGTGCATGCTATTCTTCAAAGGGCTCAATAAGCTTTTGAGCAACACCAAGTATATATGACGATTGATTTATAAATTGAGGGAAAATTACCTAATCAGTCTCAAACCTATTGTATGGTATTGCCAATTCTATCATAAACTTTCCTATTTTATCAATTTAGCGTGAAATTGCAATATAATGTTTCTAGCTAATTTTTACAAGAAATTGATGATATGGTGGTTTAGTCATTGTCGGTCATCCTACATGGCACACTATCCACGTTAGTAATGTTCGATAAAAATTGACAGAAATAATTATACTAAAATTTCTTGCAAAAATTATGGACTATTAAATTAGCAAAATCAAAAAGTACATTTAGGCTTGATTGGACAATTTCAACTATCAATTGATGTACTAATTTTCAACAAGCTATAATTGTGAAAATGACTCTTTTCAAAACTCGTTTGCTATCCATCACATGCATCTCTTAATATATCAATTTGTTAGTGACATGTTTTAGCATATTCAGCAGTACTCTAATTTTTTTAGTTGATACTAAAATAGCTAGTATAAGCACCTAGAGGGGGGTGAATAGGTGTTTAAACAATTTCTCGAGATGCGAAAGCGATATTAGGTAGACGATAGAAAGGAAGTTCTCTTTTGATTAACAAAATGAATTACGATCAAAATAAAGCAAAGAGTAGGGAAGAGAAAATTGTACACAAGGTTTATAGTAGTTTGGCTTATTCCAAGCCTACGTCCACTCTTCCGCACTGACAGCCCATAGACTGGATTTCACTATGAACAAAAGAGATGTTACAGCACAGCTTTCCCTTGATTCCACAGTGTAGATATTCTACCACACTTCCTCAAGGTTTCTCACGAATATATACTCTCTTTTGCGTACAAAATTTCACTCAAATGGATTGACTAAAAATAAGGAGCTTCAGACTTTGAAATTCTTCTATCGTGCACACACTCGAACAACTAGAACGTCTTCCTTATATACTCCTTTATGCCATCATACCCGTTGGCACTTACCAAAGGAATTTCTCCAATCTACCCGTTGGACGGAATCAATTAGGAAGATCATTTGAGTTATTAAAGGAACATGTCGATAGCCCATCAATCATGTTTGCCCATACAATCAAGATCTCGGTTTCTATAAGTAGAACCTTCCAAGTATACTTTGTCAATCATCGGATCCTTAATCTTCGAATCAATCATGATCAAATAAATGATTCTGTTATGTTATATCCAGCCAAGAAATCTTCTCCAGTTGATAAAGTCCACATCATTAATGAAACATCCAGTTCTGGATGGCATTTCTTCATCGGATTAGAAACTGTCAATGAGAATAGACTTTGAGTCTTGAGTCTGGCTGTCCGGAGGTCTTCAGACTTTAAATAGCAGAGTCTGCAAATCTTCAGACTAGACTGATGGAAACGTTTTGTCAGCTTCAAAACACTTCACGAAGATTTCTCCAACAATCTCCCACTTTTTGATGGTGACAAAACTTTCCCGCAAATTTAGATAACTTTGACCTGCAAAACATTACTCAAACAAATATGGATATCTTATAAAGATAAATGGCTTAATGAATTATAACGCTACAATCTGCAAACACAGAAAATAGGTTAGTCTAGCATGTGATAAAGCCATCCATAAGATATCAATAGTAGTTAATATAAGCAGTCAAGTCCAAATCCAAATTCAGTCCTTATCCAGACACAAAAGTAAAGTCAAACATCAAAACAATCCAAAAGTTCAAAAAATGTAAAGGTTCAAAGTTTTCAAATCTCACATCTCTCCCCCTTTTTGTCAGCATAAAAAATGTTGAGATGAAAATGGAGTAGAGTCAAGAATGCTTGGGAATACGGACAAGCTGGAAATATCCCATTGACTGAACGATGCCTTCCAGCCTTTTCAAATCTTCCTTCAGTTGTGCAACATCCTCACCCTTAACATTAGCCTGAATCTGAAGAGAAATGGCTTGGATTTGATCATTCAAGGAACCCGAAGAAGCTTGACCTGCATTCTGCAAATTCTGAACTTCGTATCCCAAAGCATATATCTGACCTCGCATTTCCAAGAGAACATCTAGAATTCTGCGAAAATCTGCTAAATTATCGGTCTACATACTGGCTTCGACACGATCTGATGGAGTAAAAGCAGAGGATGGCAGATCAGCATAATCACGCAGATTTGGCGAAGAAACATCATGTCCTTCCTCAGGAAATTGAGAGGCATAAATATCCTCTGGATCTGCTGGAGAGCGATTGACTCCCTCACTAGTAGCAGGATATGAGGACATCCCTCTTCTCTCTTGGTCTCCCCCTATTTCCATGCCTTCAGGTGGAGAAGAGTGTTCCTCATGTTCTCCTTTCTCTTGATCTCTTTTCTCTTCTTCTTCGTTTTCAACTCTTTCCTTCTCAGCATCTCTTTCTTCTTCTCTTTCTTCTATTTCTTTCTCCTCTACTTCTTCTTTGTCTCTAGTCCTCTGTTCTGAGTCTTTCTCTGGAACAGAACGACTCAGATTCTTCAATGCCATTGCAGAAATGGTGATGTTTTCCTCATCATCTTCATCATCAACGATGAGAGCTCTTCTTTTCTTGGATGGAGCAACCATGGGCTCCTTCCCTTTTCTTTTTGCTACAGAAGAGATTTGATGAGATTTGACAGGAGTCTTCTCCTTGAATTTCTCCAACGCCTTGCTTAGTTCCTTTAAACGCATTTTAGTCACCATTTTCAGTCCTACCACCATATGATCATACAATCGAGCACAAAGAATTTGTGGAGGCTGAATATTTAGATGCCTGAATAACTTTGTCACAAGACCTGGATAAGGAAGTTGACCTATATCCTTCACCACTGCTCTATACATGTGGAACATAACAGTGTGAGGAAGAGAAAACTTTTTCCCAGTGATGATGCCATACATCAGCTTTGCCTCTGAACTTGAAACATTAGTCTTGGAAGTTGATTTCAATCTGAGGCAATTTATCACAATCTTGTGAAGCAGAATGTTAAACACACTCATCCTCAAGTAGGAAATCTTTTCCTCTGTTCTTATATCATTAACAAGTTCCAATGTAGCACGAGCAATAGAAACATTGATGGGTTGATATCTTCCTCTCTCAACCCCAATCACATCCGCCAGCATATCCATATCCACCACAAAGTCCTGATCTCAGACACTGAAGGAAAATCTATTCACATCCAGGAAACTAAGATTCGAATAGAAATAAGCAGTTAATTCAGCATAGGCTTCTGTGGTATCGGAATAGAAGAGCTTTTGAACTTTTCCCTCAAATTTGAACTTTTCCCTCAAATTGACATTTACAGCATCAAGGAAATCAAAATACACACTCCTAGGGTTTATCACCCCACGTTTCAACAATTTTGAGTATAGAGCCTTCTATTCCTTCGATCTAAACAACTCTGTCATTTTTCCTCGAATTTTCGCCGCCAACACCCATTCTCGGTTGAAATTGGCTGTACAATTTGTCATCATCATTCCCATCTATCGGATTAAGTCCTCCAACACGCGGATCACTTGGGATATTTGCAAGGGTTTTTTCTGCCGACCCTTTAGGAGTAATTCCCAGATGCTCCATTTTTTGCAAAAAGATATACTTATTCCCATATCCCTTGTCCTTAAGAAACTCATCGATGTAGTTCAATGGAGTACCAGTCCTCTTTAAAGCACGATAAAGCTTATAAATAAAAGAGGGCCTTTGAATTCTTACAAGATATGCATCTTCAACGATTTCTTCCTCTTGTTGATGACCAACACCTTGTGGACTAGTTGGTAGAGAATGACGCTGTTGAGAATGTTGTGGGCTCTGGTGCTGATTTGGAGATTCTTCTTCCTCGGTGAGATCGAAGTGAGTAGGCCCCTCACTCATTCATCGTGGTCCCCTGCTTGCGATCCTCGAAGACTTTCTTGAAGACGACATCTTTCTCAGTC
The DNA here is from genome assembly GCA_017140615.1 of Eucalyptus cladocalyx. Lineage (NCBI taxonomy): Eukaryota > Viridiplantae > Streptophyta > Magnoliopsida > Myrtales > Myrtaceae > Eucalyptus > Eucalyptus cladocalyx. Next base: position 12,274,718 of record CM029517.1, on the reverse strand, counting down.
TTTGAAAGATTCCTTGCTTGACTTTCCCAAGAAAGATGACAAATTTTTCGAGAATTAAATAAGAGAAGAAAACAGGAATTGAATATTGGTGCTTTCTTAGGGTTTTTGGAGAGTAAAGCGAAGAAGAAACAACAGTGCATAAACAGTTAAAAAAAAGGCATACGGAACGTAATAAAAGAAAGTAAAAAGATACATTTTCAAAAAAATAACTGCATTTTTCGAGAAAATAGTCATTTCAAAATAACTCCTTTTTCGAAAAAGAAACGTTGCAATAATCACGTCAATTAAAGATACCAACTGAGATAGCAATAATCAAGCACGGTTGATGATCGTACCTTTTCAAGATGAGATTCGAGAGAGAGAATAACTTACAGTCAACGTCTTGTATACTTACAGTCAAAGTCTTGTTTGTCTGAGAGTCTCTAGACTTTAACTTCTTCAAACCTTAAAATTTTGAGTCCGGAACGGATAATTTCAAAATGATTTTTCTCCAAAGGTTTTATGAATATATCCTTGTTGGTTCTTTGAGTCAACAAACGAATCAAAACTTCTCCATTTTGAACATGATCTCTAATGAAGTGATGTTGAATCTCTATATGCTTTGCTCTTGAGTGAAGAATTGGATTTTTGGTAAGATTGATTGCACTGGTGTTGTCACAGTTAATCTCCGTGCATGAATCTTCAATTCCAAAGTCTCTTAGCTGTTGTTTTATCCATAGAATTTGTGAACAACAACTTCCGAGAGCTACATACTCTGCTTCTAATGTAGAGAGAGCTACTGTACTTTACTTCCTTGAAAACCAAGACATTGTCCTACCTCCAAGTAGTTGACAGGTACCCGAGGTGCTATTTCTATCAACTCTGCATCCGGCTAGGTCTGCGTCTGAGTATCCAAGAAGAGTAAAATCTCCATTTTTAGGATACTAAAGGCCGATGCTTGAAGTTGAAGCAATGTATTTGATAATACGCTTTGCAGCACTTAAATGAGATTCTTTAGGGTCTGCTTGAAATCTGGCACAAATGTAAACACTAAACAAAATGTTAGGTCTAGAAGCAGTAAGATAAAAAAGTGAGCCAATGATACTCATGTATAACTTCTGATCAACTTTCTTTCCTCCTTCATCTTTGTCTATCTTCAAGGAACTTGACATTGGTATATCAGCCTTCTTGCAATTGTCCAGTCCAAACTTTTTGACAAGATCATTTGCATACTTTTCTTGATAAATAAAAGTTCATTCCTTCAGTTGTTTTACTTGAAACCCGAGAAAGAAGGTTAACTCACCCATCATGCTCATTTCAAATTCATCATGCATAGTCTTAGAGAATTTATTGCACAAACTTTCATTAGAGGATCCAAAAATAATATCATCAACATATATTTGAACAAGCAGAAAACTTTTGCTTTCTCTTTTAATAAACAAAGTAGTGTCTACTTTACCTTTAACAAAGCCATTTTGAATTAAAAACTTACTCAGCATGTCGTACCAAGCTTGAGGTGCTTGCTTTAAACCATACAAGGCCTTTTTTAGTCTGAATATTGAGTCTAGCTTCCTTGGGTCTTCAAACCCAGGTGGTTGTTCCACATAGACTTCCTCATGGATAAATCCATTTAGGAAAGCACTTTTGACGTCCATTTGGAATAACCTGAAATTCTTATAACAAGTAAAAGCAAGTAATAAACGAATTGCTTCTAACCTTGCTACTAGTGCGTAAGTCTCGTCATAGTCTATCCCTTCTTCTTGTGTATATCCCTTGACCACAAGTCTTGCTTTGTTTCTTACGACTTTTCCTTTCTCATTCATCTTGTTCCTGAAAACCCATTTAGCTCCAATAATAGATTTACCTTTTTGTTTAGAAATCAATTCCCAGACATCATTTATACTGAATTGTCTGAGTTCTTCTTGCATAGCTTCAATCCAACTTTCATCAGATAAAGCTTCTTATATGCTTTTGGGTTCTAGTTCAGAAATAAGAGCCACTGCACTAGACTCTTCACGCCTTTTGGATCTTGTGCGAATTCCATCATTAATGTCACCAATAATAAGATATTTGGGATGACTGAACTTATGCTTCCAGTTGCTCGTTAATTTGTCAGGTTGTTGATCACTTCCTTCACTTGAATCTTTAACAGTCATTTGTTGCTGGTCCTTCAAAGTCTGAGCTACTTCCTGAAATTTAGACTTTGTAGAATCTGGAGCAGGTTCAGATTCTTCAAGATGAGTCTAAATAGATTCATTTTGCATAGAATCCTGGAATTTGACATTCATTGATTCCTCCACAAATTGACTCTTCTTGTTATAGACTATGTAGGCTTTGCTTGAGGTAGAATATCCAAGGAAGATGCATTCATCTGATTTTTCTTCAAACTTACCAACTCGATCATTTGCATTTTTCAATATAAAACATTTGCATCCGAACACATGAAAATATGAAACAATAGGCTTCTTTTCTTTGAATAATTCATAGGGGTTTTTTCTAGAATAGGCCTTAGAAAAACTCTATTAATAATATAACAAGCTCTTGAAACTACTTTAGCCCAAAATCATGAAGAGGTGTTGCTTTTAATTAAAAGAGTTCTAGCCATTTCTTGAAGCGATCTATTCTTTCTTTCCACAACTCCATTTTGCTCTGGAGTATATGGAGAGGAGAACAAATGCTGAAAACTAGATTTATCACAAAATTTTGGAAAATCTTGATTTTCAAATTCACCTTCATGGTATGTTTTTATACTTGAAATAACATACTCTTTTTCATTTTGAACCTTTTTAGCAAATTTATCAAAGTAAGAGAAAGTTTCAGACTTATTTGCCAAAAAATACACCCAAGTAAATCGTGAGTAGTCATCCACAATTACTAGGCAATATTTCTTACCTCCAATGCTCTATGTTTTGATTGGTCCAAAGAGATCCATATGCAGAAGCTATAGTACACGGTTAGTGGAAACTAGATTTATTGGTTTAAAGGAATTTCTTACTTGTTTTCCCAATATGCATGGTGTACATAGATCGGACTTTTGGTATGATAACTTGGGTAGAACACAAACAAGCTTCTTTGCTGAAATTTTGGCTATCTACTTCATATTGATGTGCCCAAGCTTTTTGTGCCATAAGTTCGCTTCATCTTAGATTGAGATTAGACATTGTGATTCATCTGGTTTCACATCCAAGAGGTAGATATTTCAATGTCTTCGACCCATGAATGATTGAGTAGAATCTTTACTAGTTCCTGAACATATTCCCTCTTGAAAGTAAATTTTGAAACATGTATCACACAGCTGACTGACATTGAGCAGATTGTAGTTGAGTCCTTCAACTAAAGAAACATTGCTTATTGTGAGATTTCCAATCTTTACAATTCCAAATCCCACTATTCTTCATTTGCTATTTCCTTTAAATGAGACTTTTTCACCATTCACTTAAACAAGCTTTATGAAGCAATTTGAATCTCCTGTCATATGTCTTGAGCATCCACTATCTAGAAACCATTTTACCTTTTTCTTGATAGTGACCTACATTTAAAAAGAAACTCAAACTTTCTTTGGTACCCATATTTTCTTGGATCCATTGGTGTTAGTATGATATGCGGTTTTTGCCAATACTTTCTTAACAGGTTTCCAAACCATATGACATTTTTTTCAAAATGATCTGCACTATTGCACTTTGAACATCTAAGAGAATTGCGACCTACTGGTTTTACAAAGATCGTTTTAAAATGATTTTTGTAAACATTTCTTGTGGGTCTTTGCTTAGTTCTTTCTTTCACTTTTGGAAAATAAATTAAAGGAATGGTTTCAGCAGTCATTCCCAAACCAGATTTGTTGAAATAAGGTTTTTGAACAGAAAGAATTTTTTCCAGTTTCTCGGATCCTATAGAAAATCTTTTAGAAATATTTGAGATATCATTTTTCAAGAATGCATTTTCTTTTGAAAGATTATCTTCACTTTCTCTAAGAGAAAAAACATTCATGTCTAAACATTTCACATTTTCTTTCAAAACATTTTCCTATTGTTTTAGAGCAAAACTTTCTTTTTGAGTTCGAAAATCTTTTTAAGAGAAGTCTTAAGACTAAAACACAACTCATCAATATATTAGAAATTTTAATAGGGATTTTGAAGTTACTCACCTCAAATTCACTGTCTAAATCTGATTATGTCTCGGAGTTTGAATCTGAATCCGATTGTGCCATTAGACATATATTGGCATAATCATCATCACTTTCTTCACACTCTGTATCACTCCAGGTTTCTGCTTTAAGAGCCTTTCGATACTTTTCAGCTTTTCCTTGCTTCTTCCTTAGAAGAGGACAGTTGGGTCTGATGTGTCCCTTTTTCTTACATTCAAAACAAACTACATCTTTATTTGATTCATCATCCTCAACAGACTTAATCTGTTGCTTTTGAAAACTTTGTTTATTTGGATTGAATCTTCTTCATTTTCTGTTCAGCATTCTGAATCTTCTTATTATGAGAGCAAGCTCCTCATCATCCATATCATCTTCAGAATCTGTAACATCAGAATCATCATTGGATTTTAATGCAATTGATTTCTTACCTTTAGGGTCTTCGTCTTCATTGATTCGTTCTACTTCATAAGACTGAAAAGTCCAAACCAACTCATCAACAGATAGTGGCATGATTCTTTGGGTCTCTCTGATTGAGGTCTTTATGTGATTCCAATCCTTGGAGAGTCCACGTAGTAACTTATTTACCTTCATAGGATCAGAAATTGATTGACCTTGATTTTCAAGACCATTTACGATTTCTGTAAAACGACTAAATATGTCAGTTATAGATTCTCCTGATTTCATTTTGAAGGCTTCGTATTGATCGAGGAGAATGTTGATTCTAGTCACTTTCACTCGATCAGTTCCTTCATAGGTAATATGTAATCTATCCCAGAATTCTTTAGCTGTAAACAAGAAGATATTTTGTTATATTCAGTAGGTGATAAAGCACAATATAAAGAATAAATTGCTTTTGCATCAAGAGCTTATCTCTTGATTATCTCTTCCTGAGTCATTTCACTAGACTCAACAGTATCTTTTCCTCTCTCTAAGACAAGTGCGGCTTTAGGAATGATTACTTTTTCTACAACGTCCCATTCCAGAGAATCCTTTAATCTTAGGAACGCCTTCATCTTGTTTTTTCATATGTTATAATCATTTCCATCAAAGTAAGGCGGTCTGGTATTACTTTGCTCTTCTACCAACCCTGGAGCCAACATACTATCATGAATCTTTAACTCTGAAGTAAAACACTTCAAACAAAGTGAGTACACAATCTCTAATACCAATTGAGATAGCTAGTATAAGCACTTAGAGGGGGGTGAATAGGTGTTTAAACAATTTCTCGAGATGCGAAACCGATACTAAGCAGACGATAGAAAGGAAGTTCTCTTTTGATTAACAAAATGAATTACGATCAAAGTAAAGCAAATAGTAGGGAAGAGAAAATTGAACACAAGGTTTATAGTGGTTCGGCTTATTCCAAGCCTACGTCCACTCTTCCGCACTAACAACCCACCGGCTGGATTTCACTATGAACAAAAGAGATGTTACAGCACAGCTTTCCCTTGATTCCACAGTGTAGATATTCTATCACACTTCCTCAAGGTTTCTCACGAATATATACTCTCTTTTGCGTACAAGATTTCGCTCAAATGAATTGACTAAAAACAAGGAGCTTCAGACTTTGAAATTATTTTATCGTGCACACACCCGAACAACTAGAACGTCTTCCTTATATACTCCTTTATGCCATCATACCCGTTGGCACTTACCAAAGGAATTCCTCCAATCTACCCGTTGGACGGAATCAATTGGGAAGATCATTTGAGCTATTAAAGGAACATGTCGATAGTCCATCAATCATGTTTGCCCATACAATCAAAATCTCGGTTTCCATAAGTAGAACCTTCCAAGTATACTTTGTCAATCATCGGATCCTTAATCTTCGAATCAATCATAATCAAATAAAGGATTCTGTTATGTTATATCCAGCCAAGAAATCTTCTCCAGTTGATAAAGTCACATCCTTAATGAAACATCTAGTTCTAGATGGCATTTCTTCAACGGATTAGAAACTGTCAATGAGAATAGACTTTGAGTCTTAAGTCTGGCTGTCCGGAGGTCTTCAGATTTTAAATAGCAGAGTCTGCAAATCTTCAAACTAGAGTAATGGAAACGTCTTGTCAGTTTCAAAACACTTCACGAAGATTTCTCCAATAGATACGAGCCAAACATGGCCCTCTCTCCCCCTAACTATGACAATATTAATTTCCATAATTTCCTTTTATAGAGAGGGAATGTGATTCAAAGACAAAGTTTATCACAATTAAGTTGAACATTTAACTATTTGTATCATCCGTCGACTATGCTTAATGACCCCTTGATAAGGGTCACTCACCATGAAAAAGTTCTTACATGTATCCAATTCACATAAGAGTAGCTTGCTCATCAATTGTGGGATTGTTGAAAGGAACTTGTAATTTTCATTTAGTAATATTCGTGTGACCGGGGAAATCATCCAACTTGTTCACCAAAGAGTGACCCCAATTAACTATCCAGGGATCTCAGCTATTCATTTTAAGTTGGACGATGAATATCTTCACAATTCCCAAATTTAAATACGAAACTTTGGGTAACGAAGATTTTTTAGACAAATTGGTCACGCAAGTGTCAATTCAATGCCTTGAACAGTTCTGGACTCACAAGGCAACAGGGATAGGCACGGTTTTAGAGAATTCCTTCACCGCCCATATTCACTAGCCAAACTCTACCAAAAGTCCGTTTGAATATATTTATAGCTTTTCATCATGAAAATTAAGCCGCTACTAGTTTGATTTTTTTCACGTCATTTATTCGTGGCTAAAAGAGGGTGTATTTGCAACGAAATAAATTGTAACTATCCTTCGCAAATTTCAATTTTGTATTCTAGGTTCGATTTGCAAATCTAAATTTTTTTAACTCTATTTTTGTAGCTATCTATACACATATAAGACTAACCATCACATCTATAATGGAGCAATCCATCATATAGTGGTGCAAGCTCTGCAATGATATATTTATAAAATAAAAAAAAAACCAACAACAACAACAACAAGATCATGTTAACACATGAACTGGGTCCAACCTCCTCCATGACAAACCCAAATTCAAATAAGAATAATGATTATGTTTTAAACAAGAATAATCTCTCAAAATCTAGAAACATAATTAGTCATGTGGAAGCTATGGTATGATTGTGAAGAAAGGGGATGCAATTTTTTTTTTAAATGGTTTTCTTTAGAATTGAGAACCTTCTTTCCATTAATGATGATCCTTCATAGTATTGAGCAATCAGTATGGGGTAGATCATGGCTCTAAGCATTCAATGTAACTCCAATTCATGATGGGATCAATATTCATAAACCACTTCTATTTGGGACTTGATCTCTGTTGGATTCAGAACTATTCTTCACAGCTTTCTAGAAATTTTTAGCCAATATACTCATGTTTATTTGGTTGAGACAGTAATGATATGCTACATGCCTCTGTGTTTGCATTGTCAATAGTGACCTTTGGGGCAAATTTGTACATTTCTTCAAAGTATTGGTTGTTTGCATTTACTCCACCGCAGAGTATGATTTTGTCATACATCATGTCATTTTATCTGAAATGCCTTCTTATGTGGCATTCTTCCTCCAGGGAGTTCCAGAACAAAAGCTTACTTGGGTTCCTATGGTCTAACTGGGAATCTTGCGCTTCAACCAATGTGTATGTTGTTTGCAACATTTCGTCCCTCTCTACTACTGGTGCACATATAAAACTTTTTTGTTGAAGAGATTTCCGTGTGACATTATGAAGCTCTCTTGGAGGTTAGTTAATTTGTACTTTGAATTGTGGTTCACTGTGTGACATCCTAATTTTCTAATTATATTTTCAATTGAATGAATTGAGCTTTTCATCGACGCGCCTATAATCTTTTTCTCTGAGATAATCACTCACGAGATAACTAATCCTTCAAGTGAAACCGTTAAGAAATCTAAATGCAACAAACTTGAGAATTCAACCAGAAATCAATTGCTCGACCGTGCTAATATGCAAGGGTCAATACGACACTGTTAAAATCGATTAGAGATCGGAGATAGGTTATTTCGACTGAGGTATATGATTAAAGTGTGGGTGATTCCACATAATTGTAAAATTCTTATCGAATGGTACTAAACTGATTTTTCTGTCATTTCTATACCTTGTGCCCGTATTTGAATCTCGAGATTTTCACAACAACCAAGAGTTGCCAATGAATCGAAGATGTACTATGGCTCAAAAATAATTGACCACGGGTCAAATGCGCTAAAAATTCGTAAAAACTACCCAATAGGTTAGGTCATGCTAAAGTCACGTCCGGTTGAATTTAACAGCAAAATTGAACCCGATAGTTCTTTCATGTCATGATCTATTTTAGGAACGTCGACTCATCCTCTAAAGATTTTTCTGCAAACCCGATTTTTCGGCAAAAATTCAAAGTTGAGCTATTTTGGACAAAGAAAATTAGAGGACTGCTTTTGGTTGCATTTTTGGAGTTCATGTTGGACTAATTGGCAAGGAAAAATGTTGAATTAAGAGTGGACATCCTCCTTGACATTTTAGCCTTTGATTTGAGCCTAATTGAAGAAGATTTGAGTTGAATTTGGAGAAGAAATGTTGCAAATTCGTAGCTTTGGTGGTCTGCAACTTTTCAGCACACTTGGGAGGCTACTAAGAGAAGTTTGAGTGAGGAAATTGGGCAAAGGATAGGGCTGGTCATGGTGGGGCATGTGTGATGAGTATTTGGGATATTTTGCAAAGACTTTTGAGGCATTTTGGGCCCCCCTTCAGTTGAGCTCTTCTTCTTCTTCCCTTGGCTTGCTTTCCCCATTGTTGTGTCATTTGAGCTCAAGAAAACCAGAGAACCAGCCCTACAGCCCATCGACCGCCCTCTACTATAGGAGCAGCTAAGCGCTGCCCGAGCTCTCGCACGCCTGCATGCCTATTCGCTCATCTTCGCCGTCTTGAGCCCATGTCCAACAAAGCCAGGCCCATTTATGCAATTGAATGTTAATTTGTGCAAATTGAGTGGTGATTGTGATTTTGAGTATTTATTTTAAAATTATGAAATTTTGGTATTTAATTAAAAATACGGGTGTCGAGTTTTGACACCGAAAATGTTTTTAAAGACTATATCAAATAGTGGGATTTTAAAACCACCCCATGTGGTGGCTACGTTGGCTCAAGCTTCGTCTTCCTCTGAAAAGGGACAAGTTCGAATCCCAACGTAGTCATTTGTGGTCTTAAGTGCAATGCCGTGGTGGTGGTTCTACAATAGCACCACCTAAGGGTTTACACCAAGCGCTCGCTATGAGGTGGTTCCTCCTATCCAAAAACAAAAACAAAAACAGTGGGATTTTAAAAGGAATGACATCAATTTTTTTGTTAAAATTGACTGTGTACCCACACATGATTATTTTACCATGTGTTTTTAATACGGTAAAAATGGGCCAAGTACATTATTTTAATTGTGACATTTGAGTGCAAAGCACGATATCTAGGCCAAAATTGGATGGATGCATGAATGATATGAGAACCCGTCACGAGCCTTTGGGGCCGAACGATACTCCTTCGAGAATGGCCCAAGTCAACGGATGCCGGTCGCAATGGAGGCTAGGCCGATGCTCGAATGCCATTTAAATGTAAACGTTGCCATGCTCGATGGTGCGAGGTGACGCCCAGCTATGCCGAAAGACCATTGACTATTGAGTCGGCTGTGGCCGTTGGGTCGTAATCAATTGGGACACATGATTGACTGGAATTGACACGCCTAATTATGGGACAAAATTGTGTGGCACGGAATTGGACGTGTCATAATGATTTGGCTTTATAATCGGGACCCCTGTACTTGTTTGGGTTATAAGCTAAGACGTCCCGATTGATGAGTGATTTTAATGCAATTATATGTGATATGAAATGTATTGACATACATGAAGGAACTGAGGCGAGGTAAGTCTTCTGTGATGTGTAGTTAGACTACCTCTAGGTGTATTTCCTTTGTAGTCGGAGTTTAGGGGGTGAACTTGCTAAGACATTGTCTTATCCCGTCGTGGGCTCAATATTTTCAAGTTCGTAGATGGCGGTTCCCCCAATACATTTTGGGCAGCCAAGGGGGTTTAGTGAGCAGAGTACCTTTTTCCCTATCCTCGAGACTTCCTGGCTTCGTGAGCTCGTAGTGAGCACGATCATGGTCAATGAGGGTCTACCAGAGTGGGTACCTCATTGATTCAGGGCGTGGTATCGCCATGGGCCTAACAGAGAACAGAAGGGCCCCCTGGATGGTTTCGACGCACCCACTGTTGAGGGTGAGGAAATGGTTGGCCCCCTCGACACCGACATCCCTGATGGTGTCGTGGAAGACCCAGAACTCTCAAATGTCTCAAAGGTCTCAACTGAGGAGTCTTGTGCCTATTTAGTTGGGTGACTCTTCTTTTTGGAGTAGACTTTTGTTTATAGACTAGTGTTGTATATAAACTTAGCTTGTTTATGAAAAGTGTTTTGTGAAAAAATTGTATCTTGCTTTTCTATCCCAATTGAGTGTTGTCTGAGGATTTGTTTATTCGCTTTCGCATGTGCATTAAAATGAATAGGTCAGCGACGTGTCATGAGACGTCACAAATTTTATCAACCACCAAGAGATGTGCACACGCTCAAGGTTCGGGGCGTGACACACTGTGTACTTTCTCCAAGACCTTTTGCATGTTATCGCACATATAACATGATGCTTTGACCATATAATTAGGTGGTCAAAAAAGTAGAATTGCATTTGCCAAAATTACTTTTGAGAAACCTCACAGGGTTTCCAATTATTTGGTAAGTTTAACTCATTTTTTCCACCCTATGACTAAGATTACTTTTTCAGTTAGCTTGTTATTGTTATTGCACCGATTGAACTTGTCAAAATCTACTCTTTCCATTGAAAATACAGATCACGGTTACAGGGATCCTCTGTCATCATATATCTAACTTACAATGGAACAGAAACCAATCTAACCATTCCAACTTGCGAAATATTGGGAACAGTTATGCCAGCCTGATCAGAGTAGTTCGGGTATCTGTGCCTATTGTGCTTTGCACATGATTGTGGACTTTAAGTTCTACTTTAATGACCAGCGAGTTATTTAAGTTCTACTTTAATGATAAATGAGTAAGATTGTGTTTTTTACTATCCCCAATCGTAGGATTTAGATGCGGTTGAGGCGCTAATTCAAATTCTGGTCTTGTTCCAAGGAGGAATAATAATGGGAGATTGAGTTTCTTGCCACAATACTTCAATTTGACCAACGATGGATCATTTTCACAGCTAATAGCCCTCTTGTCACCTTGATTTGCAGGTAAGTCACGACGAGCATCTGCAAGCGTGGACGAGTCTGGGTGGTTTCTCAAGGCAAGGGGGCGCCTTTTCCATGGGAATTTCCCGGATTATAAGATGATTCAGTCCTGATAGAATGGGGTGAGTTTAATTCTTGTCATCAGCAGATAGTTGTTCAACCCTTACAAAACAGAAAATGAGGCTTAGCTACAAAGAGAAAGCGCAAAAAGGACGAAGAGAGGATGGCTGCTGATACACAGGACGTACTCACAGTTACATCAGCACTCGTTTGTCATTTAAACTTGATTAAGGCCTGTGCAAGGGTGAGTCTAAGTTTCGATCGTGGATATCCAGTATCATTTGCCAATAGCTTCAGAAGCGGGTCTATTTTACGGAAAGTTAGCTTTACGGAAATATTTTCCCCATTTTCGTTGTTTGGCACTATTTAGGAGAATTATATGTGAAATATATTCATGGTCAACAAAAAAATTCTACTTTCAACTCTTAAGTACAAAAATGCTTTCGGTAACTGTGATGTAGGCCTTATCTAACCAAAAAAAAAAAAAAAAAATGCTATGATGATAATCTGTATTAATATCTGAATCCATTAGATGATATCCTTCAGCATGTTCAGGTCAGTATTTAGATTACGAAGCTTTCCTTCTTCCGATAACAGTTACTGTACAGATGGAAGAATGGATCGAAAACTGAGATTTTGAATATGCGAATATGACAGCTATATTCTGAATGAACCCTGCCCCATCAAAACCCATTTACAAACTGATTGCCCAGTCAAAAGATTAAAGTTCATCTTGTTCTTTTTTCCTATTCAAATACCCAATCCATGTCTTGACCACATTTGTAGCAATCCTACATATTATTTTTCCTGTGCAGGAGCGGGGCGGAGAGGGAGGATCAATCGCCGAAGCTACTCTTTCGGATGTTACGTTGACTCTGCGTTTGCTATAAGATACTTTTACTCCGAGAAGGTCGTCACTCAGCACCACCCATGGAAGTAGGCAGGCCTCATCACTAGTGACCCCATCAGGGTGCCAAAGGTCCGAACCCATCACATATAACGAAATACACGTACTACCATCAGGAATGGTTTCGATCTTGTGACCTCACTTTTGAAGAAAAGGAGCCTCTACCAATAAGTCACAATCACTGGTGATTTGGTTTCTCCCTCATTTCTGGCTTAATCATCGAAAGGGTCACTAATTTCTGAGAGTAGGAAAGTGAAGTATCTCGATTCTTGTCTTGTTTGTTCATTTTTTTGGTTGTTCTTGGGTAGGTGTGCATGTAATTTTGTTTGACAGATCACTTTTATAGTTATTTGTTATGTATGAAAGATAATTCCTAATCAGGAGTAATTGATAGTTCCTTTCCAGATTTTTGGGTTATCTTATGTTCACTCATGCCACATGTTTTTGTTTTTCTTCAAGTTGAAGAGTCTCCCATACAAATGACAGCATGATTCAAATTGCGATGAGCAAAAGCCATGGAAGTAAAAGGTAAAATCAGGGGCTTTTAATTTGTCTTTCAATACTTTTTTTTTTTTTTAATATTTGTGACTAAATCATTTTGGAGTTTTTTTGGGGGGCGGGGGGTAAAATGAATCATTTTGGAGTTGGTTACTACTTAAAGCAAGAAACCCTCAAATAGCACTTAATGGGGCAAAAAAAAAAAAAAGAGTTACATACACTAAAAGTACTAAAACCTGTCGCAAAAGCTCGATTGAATCTTAAAACTTGCAAAAAGTGCAATCAAATCATAAAATTTGTCAAATTGGTCTAATCAAGTCTTTATGTTAAAACCATTAACTTGTTTAACAGAAAATGTTAATATGGAATTTTAAAATTAATTTTTTTTCTACGTGGCATTTTTAAATTATTTTTTATCCAAATCTTATTTATAATTGATTAAAAAATAAATAAGCTAAAATTTTATTTAAAAGAAGAAGAAGAAGAAGAAGACAAGGGTAGTGCAAGGCCTCACCAATAGGCTGCGCCGCTACCACCCATTGCTAGAGAGGCCAACAGAGGTCGTTGGCCCTAAGCAAGGGTGGTCGGCCCTCACTAGCCCTCAAAAAAGCCTCGCTAACCTAGGCGATGGCAAGCAACCCTCGCTAGGCTTGGGCTCGGGCGCCTAGATCTAAGCAACGCCGACCCTCACCTAGGGCTAGCAACTATTGCCCACTAGATTGTGGGTGTCCACCTAGATCTGCATGATGCCAGTTGCCACCTAGGGCCAGCAAGCTTCACTAGCCTTAGCCGATGAGACCTTGCTAGGCCTAGGTGAGCACCAGCATCACCTAGATCTAAGTGCCTTGTCCTGTGCCCAACAATGGTCATCAACCCTCACCTAAGGCTAATGAGGCCTTGCTTGGGACTAATGAGGGCCGACCACCTCATGTAGGACCGATGATGGCTGGCAACAGTAGTGCCCACTAGCAAGGCTCTACCCAGTTACCCCCCCTTTTTCATTTTTTCTTCTTTTTCAGTTTTTCTTTTTTCAAATATTTTTTTTTTTAAACAATCTAAATAAGATTTGGATAAAAAAATAAATAAAAGTCACATTAGTATTTTTCATTAGATAAGTTAACGGTGTTAACAGAAGAACTCGATTAAATCAATTTAACAAATTTTAGGACTTGATTATACTTTTTATAAGTTTTAAGACTCAATTATACTTTTACAACAAGTTTTAAGACATGCACATATCCCCAAAAACAATTACCAACTTTCTCACAATGGTGTGAGCTCCCTTAGCACTCTCCCCCCTAAATAATGGTGTGAGTTTCATCTCTATCCTAGTTGATAGCTAGCCTCCCTGAAATCCTAGAATCCAAATCCATTGCTTCTTTCCATTTAATGGCTACATCTAAACCCTTTCCACTAGATTAGCCTCTTTGGACATTCTCCCCCATATTTGACCTCCACAGCTCACTCGAACCCTACCAACCACCCAAGCCCAACATCCTCAAATTTCTTCCTCTTGGAATGCTAGCAATGGAGGAGAGCGCAACATGGAGTCGTAAAAGTACATATTTTTGTCCCTCTAATTTGGTAATCGTTGCTTTGGGCTTCTACCTTAAACCCTAATGCTCCTCATCTCAACCCAAAAACCATAAATCATTACCAGCAGAAACAATAACTTTGATCTCCATAAACCCCTGTAATCCTTTTTCCAGTAATTCCCTAAGCCAATGCATCACCATATCCCTTGAAAACCAAGAATAGCCAGGATTGAAATATAGTAACATACCCATAGAGCTCCTTCACTCCACCTAATTCAGACAATACACTATCCAGAAAACTCAAACCCAAAACCACCAAAACAAAGAACTAAACAGGGTAGAAATGGATAAAATCAAAGAAAATCAACTTTGTCCGGCATCATTGTGTAGAAGCATGGGGGGACTTTGATCAGAAGATAAAGTAACGGAGTTGGATGTACACATACTTGAAAAAGAAAAACAGGAAAGTGAACTAACTCTGTATGGGAAACTATTCTCTAAATCTGAATGTCAACTTCCAAGCATTTATTAGCACAATGAGGAAAGCATGGAAAACGGAATTTGTTAAATGTAAAGTTATTCAACTTGGTTTTTTCTCCTTTATTTTTGAATCGGTAGAGGACAATAAAAGAGTTGAAGAAAATGGACCGTGGTCGTTCTCAAGCAACTTACTTGTTCTCTGGGAAGGAGATCCTGACATCTCTGAGCATTGCTATGACTTTACACATAATTCTTTTTGGGTACATATCTTGGGGTTACCTAGGGCTCGAATCAATGAAGAATCTATTCGGAATATAGCCTCCAAACTTGGCAAGGTGAGGGATGTAAAATTGGAAGCCAAGAACAATAGTTGGTGCAAGATTGATAAGGCGAAAGCAAGTATAAATCTATCATGCCCCTTGAAAAATAGGAATGGTGGTTAACTTGGGAAGGAATAATGGTGGCTAGATTTTAAATATGAAGGTTACCCCATTTTTGCTACTCATGCGGTCAAATTGGACATTACGCTAATTTCTGCCCTAAAATACCTTATGAAGAGACAAGGTTGGCTCAAGACAAACTAGGAAGATACGGCTCTTGGCTGAAAGCAAAGTTAGAGATTTTAACGCTTGTTAGAAGACTTTCTATGGGCAAATTGATCAACAACCTAAGGAGGAGGAAGTGGTGCCCAACACCCCTATGCCACCTAATGATGAAGCCTCAAGAGGGGGGAACTCAGAGCCATTTGTTGCTAAACCAAATGCCTTAGCCATAATCTTACCCACTGCTCCAGCAAATGAATTAGGGCAAGACATATGGATGGCTGAACATGTCTCCCCAAATAAGGGGAAGAGACCTCAACAAACCCATATTTTGCTTCTTCCTTCGGTTGAGGAGGGTAAGGGGTTGAAAACTTAAAGAAAAACATGAACATACTCAAAACCCCAATGGCAAAAAAAAAAAAAAAAAAACAAAGAAGGGTTAACCCTTATGAGTAAATATCTTCTTCAATTCAGCTTCTTAATGATGAGAACTTATTAGACACCCTGATCCAATCGTGGGAAGGGATCAAGGAAAAGGGCTTTAGTGGCTAGCCCTAATAAGCCACCATGATATACAAGAAGATCCTATGCTGGAATTGTCCAGGTTCAGGCACACCCTTGACAATTCAACACCTTAGAGCCTTAGTGGCTCAAGAGAGGCCTAACTTGGTGTTCCTTATGGAAACCAAGAATAAAGAAAGCAAGGTAGATCAAGTATGAAAGAGCCTGAAATTTGAGTATTCTACTATAATCAATCCAATTGGAATTGTAGGGGGACTGATCCTTATGTGTGATGATAAAGTACAAGTGGAAGTTATAGCGTGCTTTTGGGAGATTATCGATGTAAAATGTAAAGTTTTTAGCATTGGCGATCAAATGAGAATATCGTTCCTACATGCGTCCATGTATGGCAAATGCTTAGCTCAATCAACTCTTCCAACAACTTCCCTTAGCTTTGCATTGGAGACTTTAATGAAGTTCTTTATCATTGGGAAAAAGTTGGAAGAAGGGAGGTGGATAGATCTAGAATGGTGGCTTTTCGTGCTTTCATGGACTCATGTTCATTAATGGACATGAAAAGTAAGGGATGCAAATTCACCTGGACTAATAATCGGGAAGGAGATGAGTTAGTAAAGAAAATGCTAGATAGGGCTTTATGCAATTGGGCATGGAGGGTACAATTCCCAAACGTTGAGGTTTTTGCTCTACCTACAATAGGCTTGGATCATAGCCCCTTGCTACTTGCATTGGAACCAAATACAGTGAAAAGAAATAAGGAGTTTAGATTCAAGGCATTCTAGCTTGAAGAAAAAGGAATCTACAAATGTAATCCAAGAGACTTGGGGGAAAAATAGCATCAACCAAGTAAATTTTGCTGGAAGAGTGAGGAGAGTTGCAGCTAATCTTGCTAAATGGAGTAGAGAAAATTCCATAATGTGTCCCAACAAATAGAACCACTAAGGAAGAGACTAGTGGAGTTGACTAACAAGGAAGATGGGCATTCGACAAAAGGAGTACAAAAAATGTGGTAGAGAAAATTGAAGGCCTTTGGAGACAAGAGGAGATATATTGGTGCATGCAATCACGAATCGAGTGGCTGAAATGGGGCAATCAAAATACAAATTTTTTCACGCCACGACATTTCAAAGAAGAATTAGGAACAAGATCTTTATGTTCTACATAGAGCCAAGAGCCCTCAACCATTAAGCAACATGTCAAGGCTTTTTATCAATCATTATATACCATAGTGGGTGAGAGGAATTATCAACCTATTCTCAATCAATGCGTGCAAGTAGTAAATGATGAAATGAATGAGGACCTAATCAAGCCTATCTCCAACGAAGAAGTTAGAGATGCAGTTTCCAATTGGGGCTCCCAAAGCATCGAGACCGAATGGACTAAATGGATTATTTTATCAAAGCCAATGGTCAGTGGTTCATGAAGACATATTCATAATGGTCAGCTCTTTTTTCAGCCAAGGTACCCTCAATCCTAAGCTAAATAAAACTCATATCACTCTTATCCCTAAAATAGCAAATCGCGAAAGCATAATTCAATACGGGCCTATTAGTCTTTGCAATTTCAGTTATAAAATCATTGCTAAAGTTATGGCAAACTGACTAAAAAAAACCCCTTCTCCCAAACCTAATCTCCCAAGAACAAAGTGCCTGTGTTAATGGCCGTTAAATCTAAGGTAATATCTTCATTGTTCAAGAGGTCCTACATTAGCTAAGAGTGGGGAAAATGAAGAGGAATTTTCAAGCAATACTTAAACTCGACATGCAAAAAACTTATGACAAGGTGGAATGGGATTTTTTATGCGATTATATGTTGAAACTGGGATTTAATGGAAAATGGACATCTTTAGTTAAACAATGCATCTCCACGATCGCATTTACTATAAGAGTGAATGGGGACGTTTGCACTCCTTTTAGGCCACCCCAAGGTATCAGACAATGAGACTCGCTATCCCCCTAACTTTTTATCCTTATGGCGAATGCTCTTTGTTCCCTAATGAACAAAGCAGTTGAAGAACAAACCATTAAGGGTATCCAACTAAACACAACATGCCCCACTTTGTCATATCTCTTATTTGCTAATGATGCTATGTCCTTCCCAAATGGTTCAATTATTGAGGCCTAAAACCTGGCCAATATCCTAAATTGGTATTGTTTTGCCTTGGGTCAAGGCATCAATCTCAACAAGTCAAGGATCTTCTTTAGTAAGGGCTGCCCTCAACTCTTGAAATCAAACCTAGCAACTAAATTAAGGGTTCCCATCATGGAAAAAACAGGGAAATATCTTGGAATACTCTCAGATTGGGGCTAGACCAAAATACAAATGTTTGCCTGGGTCCTTGCTCGAGTAGATAGGAAATTAGAGGGCTGGAAAGAAAAGCTAATATCCAAGGCAAGGAAAGAGATTCTTATTGAGATAGTGGTCCAAGCTTTGCCACAATACGCTATGTCGATTTTCAAAATCTCAATATCTATTTGTCGAGCGATAGAATAGCAAATATCCAACTTCTAGTGGAAACAAAATTCAGTAAAGAAAGGTGTTCACTGGAAGAATTGAGACTTTTTGAAAACCCAAAAGGACTGTGGAGGCCTTGGCTTTAGAGATCTTGTGGATTTTAATAAAGCCTTGCTAGGGAGACAAGCACATAGGCTAATTCAAGCCCTAGATGCCCTATAGAGTAGAATATTGAAGAGGTTATACTTTCCAATTTGGAGTGCAAACATAGACCGTCTTGGGGATGGCAAAGTCTTTTGATCGGTAAGGATGTGACTGAACCTACAACTAAATGGGAAGTAGGAGATGGGGAAAAAATAAGGATTAGAGAGGATCGATGGTCAACCCCAGGCAAGATCGGTGGTCTGTCAAATAGAAATGAGCCACAAATGGTAGTTGAATTGATAGATCAAACCACCAGAGAGTGGGATCCTCAGAAAATTAACATGGTCTTTGGTAAGAGAGTGGTAAAAGAAATATGAGTGACTCCTCTCAGTTTAACTTCAAGACCTGATACATTACTTTGAATGGCAAACAGATCAAGAATCTATACAGTAAAGAGTGGCTATAATAGGCTCCGAGATCACAAAAGGAATCCATCAAAAATGCAACCCACCACTTTCTACCAAATGCCAAAATCATTATGGCATGAAATTTGGAAGCTTCAGACTAACCGTAAAGTCAGATTCTTAGTATTTAGTATATGTAACAACGCTTTCTCTACCAAAGAAAGTCTATTCAAGAGGAAGATGATACTTGATCTGATATGCTCAATTTGCAACCAAAATCCAAAAACGATGGAGCATATGTTCGCATTATGCGGTTGGACAAAGGCTATTTGGTCAGATCCGAGATTAAAGATCAACACCTCTCTGACAAACATAACTCGTCTCAATAAATGGTTTCTGGATTTCCTTATCTCTACGGTTGATCCTCAGGTAAAGGCCCTTTTTGCTAGGATTTTATGGCAGATCTTGAAAGAAAAGAACGCATTGATCTTCCAAACTTGTAGGCCAAACCTCAGCTTGATTTCGAAGACACAACCTCCATGACCCTATTGTTTAAGCAATGGCTCCTGCAAAACAAAATTCAGCGAGCAAAGATGAGCTCAAATTTGGTGAAAAGTAGCTCGAAGAAGCCCCAAACTTGTAAAACTAACGTCAATGAGGAGTCCCAAACAGTTCAAAATAGCTGCGGACTCCTCATTGACGGCCTCACAAAACCCATCCATGCGTCTTCAATCTTAATCGCCAAAAACCTTGCAGTGAGGGAGGCCTTACTTTGGCTGAAGAAGACCAAACAGGACAGAAGTGTGCAAACTGAAGTGTACTTGGGAAGTGAACAAGGGTTCCAACTCACTTCAGACAATCTAAAAGCTGTTCAAGGTATCCTGGGCCAAAAAGAATCTCCATGCATTGCTCGATCAGTAATTGAAGACTGCATGCTCCTATTGGACCACATGCCAAGTGTAAAATTAGTCCATAAGCCCAAAGAAGCCAATCGAGTAGCGGATTGGGCTGCAAAGACCCACCGAGCAGGAGAACTTCCCCTGAGCTGGATTACTTGTCCCCCTCCCCCCAATTCTCTTTGGTTAATTTTATGCTTCGATGTTGAGACTTTGTGTTGTTCTGATGTTGGTTAAGTAATGAAAGCTATTAAAGACATGAGGAAGAAATATAGATTGTCCGTTCAAAATTAGTCCCTTCAATTGATTTGCTCCTCGAAGTTTATTTTATGTTGTCGCACTGTAAACTTCACAATATGCATCAAATCACACAAAATCCTTTGGGACAGTGTTTTTATAGGTTAGAATAATGTACGGTACAATTTGTGGATCACAAGTACGATATAGTTTAACAAAGTATTTTCAGTTCATATACTTTCGTAAAACAATTGAATAGGAAGTTAATAATTTCACTTTTTATTTGGATAAGTAAATATGGGCAAAAGCCTGAAGTGACAGAGCTAGTCTTGAAGGCATCACCTAGTCATAAAGGCAGCGAATCACTTAGAGGACAAGAACGCATATTCTTCTCATTACGTACCCCCTTCATCCACTTCCTATAATAACTACTAATATTTTTATAGCACATAATAATCTCACTTCATGCACGTACATAGTGCGTGCTTTGCCTCTAACGTATAATAATGAACTAATTCGAATAGAGATTCTGTTATTTTAGAGTTGATATTTTCACATCAGTGAATGTAATGATCTACATAGGATTGGTATATTTTGATAGCGCACCAGGAATTTCCAGCTCAAGAATTAGAGGCCATTCATTCGAATCCCATCTATTATGTTTTAATGGCTCTATATAAGGGCCACATACATGGGTCAAAGGTCTATATTAAACTAGTTCATGGGCCTTCTAAGATGTCCATGGATCACTAAGCAGATGGATTTTCGTACTTGTGTCCTAGATTATTCAGGGAAAGAAAAAAGAACTAAGAATGTAATTATCTAAATTTGCCTAATATTAGTGTACCTTAATCCCCACTTTTTCCTAAAGTGATGATCACCAAATTTTGTTAAAGAATATACTTTCGCATCACTTTTGTCTAAAAACGCAAAAGAGAACTCAAATCATCTTTTCCCCAGATTCAAACTAATATTCAAGCTTGCGGGGCAGTTCCACTATGACAATCAACTGTGTCAGATTCAAGCAGTATTTTGAAATTGAATAATACTTTTTTGCAGAATATGAATAATTCAAAGAATGTACAGCATCAGTCTGGTGTGGCACTGAAACATATTTTACCAAATGGTGCGGTTTTCAATACAGGAGTACCTGAGATAATTAAAAAGAAATAAGCCCCTCAAGATTCTAACCATATAATAATATTTACTGTGAAAAAAACAATCATTCTTGCATCAACGAGCTATCATCAAGATCATGCAACTTGCATTAGACTAATACCAAATTGATTGAAGCGGACAAAAACTTGTCAAAGTGGGGTCTGATCAGGAGGATAGAGAGCCTCTCAGGCAAGGAAAAAAAATTGCAAGAATCTGCATCAAATGATGTAATCTGTCCTTATGTGCCCAGGATGATTTGCAGCAATAAATTTAATCTGGGGAAGATAATGGGGAAAATTCTCAGTCACCCTATCATCATTATGAGCACCACTAGGCAAACAAGAAAGGCTTTTTGGACCGAAGCACCAGATTAGCGATCTCCTAAATTATCACTTCATTGAAATCAATTATACAAGAAAAATTATGAGAGCGAGAGCGAGAGAGAGAGAGAGAGAGAGAGAGAGAGATAGAGAGAGGAAGAGGGAAAATGAAAACAAAAAAGACTGCTGAGAGAAGCAGAGCCTAAGATATCAAGAAAACCCCAGCTTCAACCCATTTTATGCAATAGAAATTTCAGTCTCTATCCCTGCCTCTAAAGATTTATGTTAAGAATGATGAATATATCCTCGTGAAGCTGGCTTTCTTCAAGACTCTCTCTTGAAGCAAAGCGATGACAAGTTGTTATCTAGAAAAGCCATATTCATCTGGTTCCGATCTCCCCATTCCCTCTTCCAAGAGAATCTCCTGGTACCGGCAGTCTCCACTGCAGAAAGCTTTCTCCCCCCTGAAAATGGTGAAAACGCAACTTTGTATGATTCAAAGCCAAGAGATTGAGAGATAAATGGTGCAAACAAATTGATGTGCCTCTGTATGGTTCATTGAATCACTCTATCCAAATAATTGTGACAATAATGTGTACCAGAGCAAGTGAATTGAAATCCTGGGTATTGAGTAAAACCAACTTATCATAAATAAATAAATACAATAAAAGAGAGCTAAAATCACAGCATGAACTTGTGTCAATTGGTCCATCTTCCTACCAGAAGGGAATCTAATTATGTACTAAACTTGCAATTGAAAGTCTCAGTTTCTTCTTGTATGACACGACTAGCTAAATTCAAATTCATGTAGCAGGAAACTTTTTATTTTTAATTTTTAAAGGTTTCAGAGTCGCAAGATTTTTCAATCCAGCAGCTTCATGAAGTAAAGATAATTACCATATTTGGAAAGGGACTCTCACTTCCACATGCTCTCTCGCCACATTCATCACAAAAGTGTCCAAAAAGGGCTCAAATTGCAACAGACCACATTCAAAGGTCACTCAAAACATGCCACAACAAAATTGCAGAAGTTGAAAGTTTGAACCAACCTACCTGTACATGTAAATGTCACTTCCCTGCCCAAGATTCTTCTTGCAGGTGCAGCAGAAGCTAAGAAAACTCTGTGACAACGAACGACTATTCTGTTCATCACTCAAAAACCCACTCTCCTTCAGATCAGAGGCAGACTTAAAATCACCACAGCAGCTCTCCACAATGCAATCGTCAAATATATGTGTTGTCTTCGGGTTCGGGCCATGGGAGATCACACAAGTGTAGTCCTCCGAGCTCTCCATCTCAGTGGCACTGATAACCCGGGGCGAGCCTGGCACTCCGAGGACGCGCGAATTGGAGGACGATCCGGAACGGGATCTCATATCCGGGGACCGCGAAAGGCGAGGTGATGCGAAACCCAGTTGGGAATTCTTGGATTTGGTCCCGAAATTGGGTGGAGACCTCGGGCTCGCGGACTCAGGGTTGGGAGGAACAGAGAAGGGCAGGGGAGGGACTTGGATATTGAGCTTTGATCCGAAGAAGACGACGGGCCGGGTCTCGGGTTTGGGTTGCTTCGGGTCAAAGCCCTCGTCTTTCAGAGCATCAACAATGCCCAGGCCAATTCCTACTGATTCTATCTTCTTCTTTTCCCAGTGAGAGCGCTTCTGCTCTGTGTCAGTGTTTCTGGGTGAAGAAGACGAACTACTGTTGTTATCAGACCAGAAGGAGTTCCTGATGGTGGAGAATGAGAACGGTTTGGTGTCAAGAATTGAAGTGGGACTAATCACAGCGTCGGTTTCAGAGAACCCCTTCGCAGTGAAGCTAGTGAACAGTCTTGGCAAGCTGAAAAAAGATGATCCGGTGACTTTCTTGCAATTATTTCTGGGAGATGGTAAAGAGAAGGAACTAAGTTCTGCCATTGAAGAAGCTTCTTTCCGAGAAAAATCTGTCCTCTCTATGTATTACCGCACCAACAACAGCTAAATCTGCAAAGAAGAAACGCCAAGAAACTAAGACCCTCACATAATTATACATAAAAATAAGGATTGAAAAAAGACTTTGGAGGAGACAGAGAGAGAGAGAGAGAGACCTGAAAAAAAAAAATTGAGTTTTCAGCCAAGAACAGCCGTGAATTCAGATGGGCACGAGCAAGATCGCCTTTATGCTCCACCAAATTGCAGAAAGTTTGTGGCTTTTTTATTTTTGAAGTTTGAGTGTCAGAGAATGAAGGACGAGCAGTACAGTCAAAGAGGCCATT